>JAEUWQ010001736.1:0-13111 GCA_018524765.1 Podaxis sp. AQ799166
CCAATCTCTGCAACATAGCAAGTAACGTCTATGTCACGATTATCTATGTGTAGCTGCAATTCTGCTTGTGCAGTAATAGCATGGCCTACATTCATAGTACTGTCAACATTTCGTACTGGTATGGGTCTAGTCAAGGGTATCATTCTTAACCCAAGCTGTTGAACGGTCAAGGGAGAGATGAAGTCTCCTTGTGTGCTGCTACCAAGTAGCGGATAGATGGTAGCAACTGTGGAAGAATTCAGATTCTTTAGTATGGCCAGGATATACAGGGATTTGTTGGTGGTCAATGCTGACAAACAGATTTCAGCTATCATTGGCTCAGTGGAAGAGTGGGTAGTCAAAATCTGATCTGAGTTCGGATCTGTAACCAGTACAGGGGTTTCTCTAGACAGTTTCCTACTCTCTATTTTATGGGTGAGATATTTTCAAGCAGTCCAATGAGAATCATAATGGTTCTGTATATCGAAGGGAGGTTCAAAGTTCATACTAGAATTCGAAAGCATTGAAGGACTCAGAGGCGTTGCCTCTACTCTGGTCCTTGCAGAACAATCTTGGCCATTGCATGGTTAGCCAGTTCATTCTGATCTTCAGCAGTCATTTCAGCGAAAGCGATTTTGATCACATTGAGGGTGTTGAGACAGGACATAGGAGGGTTAGAAGAGGAAGAAGAAGGGGAAGGACATGGCCGGCTTGAAGGGGAGAAGGAGGTTGAGGCTGAAGGCCAAGAGGAAGGTCATTTTCCTTTCTGGGACTGTCTCTGATTCATCAGAGATTGTCAGTTCCTGCGAAGAGGGCATGAACGCACCCAGTGGTTCATGTTACCACAGGTGATGCATGCTCCATGTTTCATTCAGTCTCGTTGTCAATCGGTTAGGATAGCATTCACCAAGATGCCTTGCTTGGCATAGTCATCCTCTTCGTCCAAGGAGAAATCAGGGACTTCTTCTTCATCTCCAGAAGAGAACTCTTCAAGTGCATCAATATCCATGGGTTCGCCTGGTGGGAGTCAGTGCTCTTTGTAGATGAACTTGTTTCGAGGGGTATCGTTAAAAGCATCATTAAAATAAGACAACTGGGAAGAGGGTCCTCTACCAGTCTTACACATTTGATATTGCTGGAAGTTGTTAACTATCCTAGTGACATCAGCTTGCCATTGGGCATAGGTGGTGGGAGGTTGGGTCATTAAATAAAGTTGTTGCTGTACCCAGTCAGGAATAGAGTTGATGTAGAGATGAACCTTGTGATTGTCATCAGTGATGTTTGCTTGACTCAAGAGGTAGGTAAACATCTGGTTGAAGATAGTAATGTCAGTTTTGGAGATGTTGAGACGAGCACGTTGAAGCTTCTCTGTAGCTTGCGTTGCTTCAATCTTTGGTTTAAAGTGGTCTTCAAGTCAGATATTGAAATCATGCCAAGTACCATACTCATAGGTGTTGTTGGTGGTATTCCACTTCTCTTTCGTAAAAGTGTTGTGGAATCCAGCAGCATTGCCTTTGGTCATGTACTGGAGAGTGTAGAGGATCTTCTTTCAATCGTCAATGTTGTTCTGTGCATTTTGGAATGCAGCTTGATGGTCATCGAAGACAAGTCTGAGTTGATCCTGGAATGTCTGGAAGTTGTGAGGTTCACCATCGAACAGTTGAATTTTCAGGGCTTTGGGTGTGGCCATAGCTGCATTCTGTTGATGAGTGAGTGGTCCATGAGGTGGATTGGGAGGAGGAGGAGAGGGAGATGGTGGTTGATTAAATGGAGTCGAGGTCGATGATGTAGTACCTGGTACTCTCAGTGTCGGATGAGTCGGACTCTGTGGGTGTGTCTGATCAATAGGTAACTCTGGCCTCTGCGTCTCTGTAGTAGATCGGTTCAGAGGTGTAGTATTGGTCAGCATTGGGGTTTGGGATGAATACAATTGTGACTTGTTGGTTCCAAAGGTATCGGAGATTTGGGTAATGGGTACTGAGGGTAAAGTTTGCATCTCTGGGTACCTCGAGGAAGGCTGTGTATCCGGTCCTAGCCATGAGTGCAGAGATAGGGGCAAAGGTGTATCGATCTGGGTCTTGGGTGGTACACTCATTGCAGATGCAAACATAGAACTCTGTGATTCTGACTGCTCGGTTAGCAATGTGGTACACCTGTGTGAAACAGTTTGGGTAGTGTTGGTTGGGACTGGTTCTGGGGTTGATGGTCGAGTTGAATGATATGATGGTGGTTTGATAGTTCAGAACCATTGCAGCGGGTTCAAGGGTTCGGACTCTCTGGTAACCGTCTGCTCGGCTGAATGGGAGGTGGTTGAGATAGTAGTTGAGGGAGGGGGTACCAGTGTAGTTGTGCACTGTCAATGGCTCAAATGGCATTCAAAAGCTCTGAGAAGTGCTTCAGCCTGGTCGATCTCTCAAGGGGAACCTGTCCAATGGAGATGTAGACTCTGGGCTTGCTTGGCCTGCTGAAAGCATTCTTCGAACTGTGCGAAGAGAGTGGGATGTTCAATGAAAGTGGGATGTTCAATGAAAGTGGGAAGGGTCTCAAAGTGCCAGCTGTGCTGGAGCTTGTAGCGAAGAAGGATGTCAGTGTCTTGGTAGACACTGTGTGGAGATTCGGGAAGTTCTGCTTCGCCTTCTCGTGAATAACAGAGGGTATAGTAGACTCCTAGTAACTCTCGTTTTGTGTAGGATTTGCTGTCAATGAGGATTATATTCTCTGTACCACGGGTGTAGTTGTCGAGTCAATTTCAAAAGTTGCTCTCAGAGCGTGCTCTCTGAAGGAGGTTTTGGATTTCTGTGAAACAGGAGTTGGAGAAGGGTCGGTAGGAAGGAGGAGGGAGTCGAGGGTATGGGTTGGATGGTGTATGCCTGGTGATAGGTGGGGGTAGACAAGACATGTTGGATGACAGTCTGGACAAAAGGTCAGAGGGTGCTCCACTGAAGTTATCTTGCAGGAGACTTTGGCCGAGGATGCTCCACTGAAATTATCTTGCAGGAGACTCAGGTCAACTCATAGCCACAAGGACGAAAGAGAAGGTAAGGAGTGGAAGAGTAGCTTTACGATTCTGTTACGTAGAGACAGTTTCTACACGTCATCTCAGTGTGGAGAGATACTGTCCTAAGACACCCCAGCACTATTAAGTTCCTAAAGCGGAATGCCCATCCGTTCTCCAGAGAGAACTAGAGGCTGGCTGGAAATCTCGCAGGGACTGCCTAGGGAGAGATACAACTTGTAAGGTCACAGGCTACTCTGTAGGTTTAGCTGTTATGCCAGTTATCCTGTCAAGGCAGGTAGAGCTCTCATGCAGCAAGAAGATAAAGCAGAAGACAGTCCTCACTATTCTCGTGCTATGTACAAATGATCATAAAGCTAAGTTCTACTTACTTTATGAGCTATCTAAATATGAAGGTGATTGCTATTCTACATGTCCTTAAGGAGAATCTTCGTAGTTACTTCAGTACTCTAAGTATAGAAGACCGAGCCCGAGGTAAGATGAGATCTACAGAAGGTAAGCTATTGTTATACAACATATCACCGAGCCCGAGTGCTAAGCATAGCACGTCTTCGGAAGATCCGAGGTGAGGCCGAAGTTGGCAATGGAAGACAGGTCAAGGTGGATGCTTGGAGTCAGGAGGCGAGAAGGCAGTTGATGAGCAATGAGGCGGGAATGCGAGAGGGGCATAGATGGTGGCAGAAACAAGAGGAGTGTAACAATATTGCTCAATGAGGTCAACAGAAACATCTTTGCATTCATCTCTATAGAATCTATGTAGTAACTAGCCCTCAGCCTCTAATTGCTAATAAAATATAAGTTATGAAGTGAAATGACTAACTCTGCATGTACCACTAGTAATATATTATGCCCTTCATGTGCTATGGAGTGGTTGTTCCAGTTCCCTTGAAACTCAGAACAATCATAATTTATCATGCCTAGAAAAAGATGGTGGAGAAGTCAAAGTATCCTTTTGATCAAGGAAGTGAAGCCTCTTGAGCTGCAAGAAGAAAGCTTTCCATTCTCAGGTGAACTGAGTGCCAACTTCAACCTAGAGGTGCTCAATGTAGGTGTTGTGAGTCAATGATCCCCAAATGAAACTCACTTGATTGAATCCCCATAGGAGGATCATCATCATCAAGACCTCCTTGTTCTCCCCACCTCTATCACTTCTGACTCTTGAAGAAAGACTGTACTTCACAACTGCCTCCATGAACATTGATAACACAGTTGCAGACATATTGTTAGTACTAGCTTTGATGCCAGTAATCTAGAAGCATAATCTTCTTAGCCTTATGAGTTGGGTGGCCTTCTGAATTACTCACCAACTATGAGTAGCTGTTGACCACTCCATGAATGACAATACCCCAATTTATTAGTTTATGATGTCCATCAATATGCCAAAAAGCATGAAGTCATGAGACACAATAAGACTGCTGATGAATCTTCTTCCACATATGTTTGTGGAACACAATTCTGAGTCCCATGACTCATCTCATTGAGTCTATGATATGTTTCCTCTGGATACAGATGTTGTTCTTCTGCAAAAACCCAAACACATATCTTTGACCCATATTTGATCACTGCTCTTTAAGTGCTGAAATCATGGCATCAAGGTCATCATTCAACATAGGAAGAAACACCTTTTTCTTAATTCCATAGTGCTTCATTGAACAGTAGACAGTTCAGCTCAAAACTCCCAAAAGGTAAGAGTGTTTATTGATGGACATAGCTCCCAAGCCAAGGATCAACTTACAAATGACCCTTTCATCTATCACCTTCTTTGGGCAGCCTCTCTGACCTGTTCTTTCTATGGTCACTGGCTGAATTCTATGAACCACTAATCCTGTACTAGTGCAAAATCAATATATATAGATGCACACTAATACAGTTGATACTCACTGTTCAGTTTGGATCCCTGGTTTTGCAATACCTTCTATAGGGATAAAAACTGCTCCCTGCAATGCTTGTATCCATAAGATTGGAATGCCTTCCCTTTAGTGTGAATTGAGAATGGCCTAGAGTAATGGCTAGGCCTGTTAGGGGGGTCCTTATCACTGGTTGCCTATGCCTAAGCTAGGGGGTGGCTATCTCAGTAGATGGTTCACAAGTGCTAGAATCTACTGAGAAGGATGACAGTAAGGAAGTGGCAAGGCAAGTGTCTAATTAAGCACACTTAGAGGTTGAACTTTTATCAGTCAAGAGTGTGACTAATAGAGAGTTTACTACCACACTAATTGTCAGCTAATGTCAATCATAAGAGTGAAAGAATACTGATATGATTTGAGACTTTGAGAATATTAGAAGCTTGTGCTTCCAGTACATGAGTAGCTATTTAAGTACTATATCTACAATTCTAATTGGGAAGTTATAATGATGTAGTACTAAGTCCAAAAGTCAATCAGAGATGCATAACTATAAAGTGGAGATAGGACAGGAATAGAAATATGCTAAGAGACAGAAATAGATTAAGTCCAAGAATAATACAAAATAAGTAGTCAGGGAGTTGAGAAAGAGAAGGAAGATAGAGAGTAATACTAAGAGATGCATCCATACATCCTGATTGATAGGCAGGAGGTGTATACTATAAATCAAGGTGTGGGTGAAGTTATCCATTAGAGGAATTGAAGGTGAATAAGCCAGGAGATGAGACAGAGGAGGGAATGGTGAAGTTCTTAATGAGTGGTGAGTCAGATTCTTCTGACTCAGCCATAGGGCTGTGGCATGGTGACTGTGGTGATGATGATGATAATGAGGAGATGTCTCCAGTGACATAGGGAGGTGGGTAAGGAGGAGGTGGAGGTGGAGCAATGGTGGGTTCTCCTGAAGATGATTTATCAATGCCAGGGATATTGGAATCAATGCTGAAGAGTAGAGAGAGTTGAGTATGCTGCAGAGGGATGGAGGGTGGATCCTTGGAGTTAGGATCAATACAACAGACTTCTACTTCTCAAAAGTAAAGCCCATGTGTGACTTCATATTTGATAGTATGAGGGACAACTTCTAGTGGGTACATCATGTAGGGATGGAGGAATACAAGTGGCTCTCTAGTATAAGGGATCATCTTCCAACCATGGGCCCAGGATGAA
This sequence comes from Podaxis sp. AQ799166, assembly GCA_018524765.1. Taxonomy (NCBI): domain Eukaryota; kingdom Fungi; phylum Basidiomycota; class Agaricomycetes; order Agaricales; family Agaricaceae; genus Podaxis; species Podaxis sp. AQ799166. Next base: position 6,064 of record JAEUWQ010001736.1, read on the forward strand.
TTGAAGTTGTTGGCAATCATTTGAATGTATAGGCCATTAGGATCAAAGACATGGGTGAAGGAAGCATTCTCCCAGGTGATGCACAGTATCTCAGTCATCATACAGTCAGTGGAGTAGAAGAGAGGGCCAAGGGTTGGCCAGTCTTTAGAGAAGAGAGATGTGTGGCCAGGGAGGTATTGATTGGTGAAAGCCTCATTGCAGTAGTGAGTTGAGTTGCTGGCAGAATCAGTGGTGTCAGTAGTAGTGCCTTGAGAGGCATTGGGGAGACCAAGCTCATGGATAAGGGTGTGGTAGATAGCATTGGTGTGGGATGGCCAGGGTGAGTTCATGACACCTGCATTGCAAAGAAGGCAGTCAAAGAATATGAGATACCAACAAAGAAACTGGAGAAACTATTTGAAGTCTATAATGCAGATGGGACATGTAACAAGAGACAAAACATCACAAAATACATGGAATTGGAAATGGACATCAATGGACACAAGGAACAACTAGTAGCAGTCATTTCACATATTGACTCAGCAGACATATTTTTAAGCCATGACTGGCTGGCAGAACACAATCCCAAGGTTGGCTGGAACAGCAGACAGATCAAATTTACAAGGTGTCCACCCAAGTGCAAGATTGAACATGAAACTATTGACACACCAAGACTACAGAGAAACAGAACACAGACACAGGAAGAAAAGGTATCAGACAAAACAAATGAAACAGACTTACTGAGCTACATTAGGACCTACATGCATCTATTCAACAAGAAGAATTTCAACAGGCTATGATCACACAGAATGGGACCACAAGATCAACCTTATGGAAGAAAGCCTACAAGAACTACCAGCAAAGGTTTACCCCACAACAGTCAAGGAAAAGGAAAAACTCCACAAATTCATTAAAGAGAACTTCACATCAGGACAAATCCAACCATCAAAATCTCCCTATGCATTACCATGCTTCTTTATCCCAAAGAAGGATGGATCCAAATGACTGGTATGGGACTATTGGAAGCTCAACAGTATCACAATCAAGAACAAGACACCACTACCACTAATTGGCAAAATCATTAACAAATTGAAGGATGCCAAGTATTTCAACAAACTGGACATTATATGGGGATATAACAACATACACATCAAGGAAGGTGATGAATAGAAGGCAGCATTCCTGACAAATGAAGGGTGATTCAAGTCCACAGTCATGTTCTTTGGACTGTGCAACTCCCCAGGAACATTCCAAAGGATGATGAACACAGTCTTCTGAGAACTACTACAAGAGGACATATTGGTCAACTACAGGGATGACCTCATCATCCCTGGCAGGACACAACAAGAACTTGAAGAACAGACAATACATTTCCTCAAAATCATGGACAAGCACAAACTATACCTCAAATGGTCCAAGTGCATATTCAACGCAAAAGAAATACCTATACTCAGAATGGTGGTAGGAGACAGAAAGGTCAAATTGGGAGGAAGAGAAAATTGCAGCAGTCAAGAACTGGTCCACACCAACTACAGTCAAGGACATCAAGAGCTTCTTAGGCTTCACAAACTTCTACTGGTAATGGATTCAGCAATGTTGCAGGACTCCTACACAGACTGAAGGGAGGTCAACCATGGGAATGGGGAGAAATCCAGCAGAAGGCATTTGACAAGCTGAAGCAATGTATCACAGAAGAGCCAGTATTGGTACTTCCCCAAGACAACAGAAAATTCAGAGTGGAAATTGATGTATCCAAACATGCCATCATGCTATCACCTGCAAAACACAACTATGAGATCTATGACAGGGAACTCCTTGCAATTGTCAAAGCATTGAAGACATGGAGACAATACCTACTCAAAGTGAGGGAGACATTCAAGGTCTGGACTGGTCACAAGAACCTGGAATACTTCCAATCACCCTGATGAATCAACATGAGACAAATACACTGGCATCTGAAGCTGCAAGAATATGATTTCACCCTGAAACACATACTCAGGAAAGTTGTACTGGGCCTGCAAGAGTCAAACCATGTGTACCCTCTGTCTCATTCAGAACCTTGAAGAAACATGGCAAAGAAGATGAAGATTACTGGAAGCAGATACTACAAGTCCTAATCAAGAAGCACAGCAACACCAGTGCCACCTATTGAGGCACCATAATCCCCATGTACAGTGGAGGCCCTGACCATGCCCCATTCTTCATGGCCTGGAAGAAGGCCACCAACCAGTACTTCATTGGCCCCAACAAGAGGGACATTGCTTGCAAGGTCACTCATTAACTATGAGAGCCTCCAACATTTGAAGAAGCCCAGAATTTCCTAGCTCATTTCACCTTCCCAATATGTTGTATCTTACATGGACCTTTACAGTAGTTTTATGTGGTCATGACACCTTAAGAGGAGGGTGATATTACAGTCTCATCTATATTTAGGTCATACTTACTCAGCCTACTATTTCAGCTTATGTTTCAGCCCCTTGCTATACTCTGCCTTAGTCACCCACTTACTCATCCTCATGTTTCACCTATTCTTAGCTCTTCCCTCATCAGTATATAAATCCTAGGTACCATGTCTGTATTCCTTATGCTTTACCAACTAGTTCTTCCCCCTTTGCTCATCCTCAAGTCTTTGTGTAGTTGCAACCTGAGTTCATACAAAGGTCATAACACTGTGCCACTCAGACAATGTGGGTAAAGAGTATGCTTACTGAACTTGGTTTTAAACAGAAGCCTATTCCTGTTTGCAGTGATAACATGAGTTCTCTCTTTTTATCATCAAATCCTGCTGTTAAAAGTCATTCAAAACATATCAACATCAAATATCATTATGCCAGAGATTTGATTGAAGCAAAGGAGATTGAACTGCTTCATATCAATGGCAATGAAAATCCCACAGATCTCTTGACTAAAAATCTTGGATCAACCAAGTTTAGACAGTTTCTTCCAGACTATGGTCTTGAGTTCTTTTGAATTCAATCATTATCTGAAGAGAAATGAAGTCATTACAAGCAAGAGGGAGTGTTAAACTTCTTCAAATGTTCTATACAATGCTCTAGACTTCATATCTATTCATATCTATTTTTATGCTTTATGCCCTTATCCAGAGATGTTCACAGAATGTCTATTATTATTTTAAGGCTGTTTGCTTCATCTCTATTATGTTCTACAAAGGACTTGTAGCATATGTGTACTCACTTATGGACCATCTGTATTTTGTATATAAGAGCTGTACATTTGACACAATAAATTAAGTCTTCACTGAAGCAACTCTAAGCTCTAAGCTCTACTCTCTGTAAGTCTTAGATACAAGCTAGTAGTTAGACAAACCACTGCATGTGTAGTACTCTAGTTAGCACACATGTTGTAATTCACATTATCAACACAAGCTCCTGCTGTTCATTAGCTTGAATAAGGGATACCAGCTGTGTCAAATATATTTATTCACAACTGATTCAGTGCTACAATTTTCCAGCTGATTGGAGAGCTTGGGATGATGGATGCCCCAATTCACTTGTAGGTCAGTGGTGGAATCAATAAAAGCCAGAAGATTTGGAGAAAAAGAGCAAAGGCACTCAATGAAAATGTCATTGAATCCCATCACGGTCCTCCATCACGTCCGACTCATACAGCCCAAAGTTTGATTGTAACAGGTCAAGCCATTGTGTATGTAGTGTAGTGTCCCTATTTACTGTGCAACCGCAGCTGATACCATCACATACCACCAGCAGTGCTGGTGGATAATGCTGTGGCGCAGTCTGATATCAGAATATGGAAGCTTGATGCCTTGATAGTTGGAATTATTATATATACAGAGACTGCACAGCAAACGCGATGGCTTTTCTCATCATCACCTTGGCGGAAGACTACAAATATGTTGCTGTGGCTCGGAGGGCTGCAGCCTCCTTTGACTTCTCTGTACTGGCATTAGCATCTCCTACTCTCTTGGCCCATTTTCGCTTTCCCAGAATAACAACTTGAAGATCGTGAACAACACCACCCACATTTGTTCCAAATGGCCGAATTTTACCGAGCATGGGGATTCGCTGTGAGTGTCATCAAGCTCTGAAGGGATATAGTATCTCTAACAGATATGCTATATAGCTTTTTGGTTATTGTCTAGACATTCTCCTCTATGGCATCCTAACTGTCCAGACCTGTATGTACTGTGTCGGTGAGTGATTTAAGTATTGCTGACTTGTGTTTAGATCTTTACTATCTCGCCTTTCCGAATGACAGGCGGCTGACCAAATCAATTGTATACTTCGTCTATGTCATCGGGACCCTGCAAACAGCCTTTGCTCTTCATGACTTCTACATACTATTCTGTACATCAGATGGTCATACTTTTGACTTGCGTCGTTTTGGATTCATGTGGTTCACGATCCCAGTCAGCAGCGCACTTGGTACGTCTATCTCTTGCTACGGTGCTTCTCCCACGTTTTGGCCTGACGCAGCCGGGTATGCACAGTTGCTGTTGCTGCTCAATTATTCTATGCACACCGAATATATACAATTTCTGGAAATAAGCTCACCACGATAGTTGTATTTGTGGTGAGTAACGATGGCCCTGTTAATCGCTGAGGGGAATTGTAATAATGCAATCCAAGCTAGCCCTTCTCCAATTGATAACGGGTATGATCTCTGCTGCCATTCCCTATAATCGCAATGTTAGCAGTGAGTACATGGCAAAATCTGCGGGGGTACTAGTGAACATAGCGGTGAGCCAGAACCCAACATATGCGGCGAGGATGTGGTGATTATCAACTTATACGAGATGCTGCCAGGTTTGGGGATTGATTGGAGCGTTGTGCGATATCGTCATTACGGTATACATGGTCATTTTCGTACGTGTTTGTGTCCACTCCTATCCGACCCGCGGCCGCTGAAAGTTGCTGACCCGTCGATGCAGCTTTCTAGACAATTGAAGCGGGCACCTAGGGCAACGCAGGCGCTTCTAACCAAGGTTAAACGACTGTTGCTCGAAACAGGACTTTTAACAGGTATCTTTCTACCATGAGCTCAATACTGAAACTGCGTAACTGCCTGTGATTAACAACAGCTGCAATGTCTATCTCATATACTGCCACGTCAATGATGTCACCCTCGTCACTGCCACCCGATGGATTCATGATTCCCGGTCTTTCCCTCGGCAAGCTGTACAGTAATTCCATACTTGTTCTGTTAAACAACCGCTTCACAATCACTGGAGGCAGGAATGCACCACATCCCGACTTTGATATGGTGTCGTATCACCGTTCAGACCTCCCCGGGATGAATGAGGGCTCAACTGTATCCCATGGCATCATGTTCACTCATAGCCACCCAGCGGAGGCGACGTTCATGAGCGGCAGCCTGGAACCAGTATCGGAGGAATTCAATGAAACGCGCGTGGAGGTTTAATGGTTGACCGACAACTTCCGATTATTTACGCAAATGATATCATTTTTCAATACCGGACCATTACTCTAGAATATGACTGTTACCTGTGTTCGGACATATATCACTCTATACTACCGGACAATACCAGTGTGTTGCATGAATTAAAAAATCATTCACTCGATAATCACCTGAACACTTCGTTCCTCTTTTTCCCCAGCCTATGGATTATAGATTCTGTAGGGAATTCTGAATCACCAATAACACACCTTGACGTGCGTCCAAGCCACGCAGACGCGATCAATGATCACTTACCACCAACCACGGCCCTAGACGCTCACTCGAGGCTTTCATCACGTCGTCCCTCGCGAGTCAAAGCGTGACCTTCCCTCAACAAACTTAAGTTCCATATGAAGGAGACCTACGAAAGCGCTCAGTCACATCGAAATCACGGCCAAGTCGATGCGCACCTCTACAAATCACACTTTTCCATCTAGTTTCCATGCAAGGCTTTTCACATCCAACACGCTCCTCTGCCTGTGTCCATGTACCCCCGTCTATGTCCCAAGCCTCGCAGGTGTTTGGAAACGCACTTGTGGCGAAGATGAGATAAATTCGAATAAAGAACATGAAGGTCTCACTGCCCCAGTTACGATTTACCTCCAGTGCAGACGACCTCCAGTGCGACTCGTCTAATAATGGCCGCTCCGTACACCCCCTCGTTTACCACCAGCTCTTCTGTGTATCAAACTACTCCACGAAGATCATCGACTCTGATCTTTGACCCCCGTAAACGCAAAGACTCTCGGAATCGGAGGCTTGAGGCTGAAGTACGGGAAGTCTCGAGGATAATGGATCCAAATTATCTTTCCAGAGCATCCGCAGTCGGCTATGGCCATGCTCAAAGTGTTCCTTCCTCGAATAGTGATTCCAGTTATAGGGGAAGCAGGATCATGAGCGGGTATCATCACTATGTCGACGCCGCAGGTCATTTGCATGATGTTGACCACCGTCCGTTTCCGCTTATATTCGAAAGTCGGGCGCCTCCGTCAACTGATAGAAGAGCCTCGAGTTATCGGTCGGATGCGAGTATGGCTCCTGATGGTAGTTGGAATCGTCGGTCTGTGAAACGCTCACAGACATCGCCTCTTTTGGCGTATTGGGAAACATTCACTCTTCCACATGGTCAATCAATGCATGCCGACTCTGAATCATCGGATGTGGAATCAGCTGTTGTACCGTCCATTCGGTATAACTATCCTCCTGTACAAGGTTACGCGCGTGTAGGTGACGGGATCAAATATGCGATTGCTGGAGAGGATGAACCTGTTGTTGGGATTGATGGACAGACTGGGAGGCGTGTCTTGATGAAGACTCGGGGGAGGGGGAAGGGTAAAGGGAAAGGCAACCAGGACAATGTGGAAGATACCTTTGAGAGTGAGGATTTGGAGGAGCTGGCAAGTGGAGGGGACGAGGGTGGCGGAGGAGAAAACAAGGTGACGATGAGCCCTAAAGAGAAGTTACACCGGACTTGGGTTGCAACCAGATTTGGGGTCCAGTTGAAGATGATTAGGACGCAGAGGTGGTTGAAGGAGCGTGTCCAGGGACAAGCGGATGATGGTGGTTTTGGGCGCAGTGAGGGTGGTTCCACCCTTGCGGATCGAGTTTGAAAGAGAGGGGGGGTGACAAGAGT
>JAEUWQ010001738.1:0-11317 GCA_018524765.1 Podaxis sp. AQ799166
ACTTGCCTCGCCACCTTCTTATCGTGATCCTTCTTGCTAGATCCTAGTGCCTCTGCGAACCATCTAGTGAGATAGCCACCCCCTAGCAAAGCTTAGGCGACCAGTGATAAGGACCAACCTAACATCTCCAAGATCACATTGGGCTCGATATGACAAAGAATGGATCATCAAGAAGGTCAATGAAATGAAGACTGAAAAAGCAAAGGCTGATTTCAATGCACATGCAGTTAATGTCTGAACACATCATATCTAACCATGCTCCTTCGTTATCTAACATTTCAATTTGTTCATTTAATGTACAAAAGAACTGGTCTACTGTAGAATTTCTCTTAAATTCCCCTCTACTCAAAGATGTTCACATCTTATGTTTACAAAAACCTGCTTTCAGATTCATCTGAAACATTCTGTCCACATTGGCCTCTGAAGGAGATCCGATGGAAGGACCACCTATTCACAAAGATTGGTTATTACTTCATGACCAATCTATTCATAAACCTCACATTCTCACTTATGTATGCAACTCCTTACAATCTCTTAACCTAATCATTCACTCCAACATTATATCATCCCATGACTTCCAATTGTTTTCCCTTTCTATTCCTAGTAAACAATACTTTCTCAATTGTTACTTTGAAACAAATGACTCTTCTTCTATTGATTACTTAGAATCACATATACACTCCTTTCCTAGTAACATTCGTTATGCAGGAGGTGAGTTTAACATGAGATCTCCTGATTGGGATTGTAATGCACCCCATCACTCTGCATGTGCAGATTTGCTATGTGACATCATGGATACAATCGGACTTACTAGGTCCACTCCAATCATATACTCTCCTACCCACTTCCCCAATGACCCTAACAAATCCGCAACCGTGATCAATCTCATGTTCACAATCTCTCTGCCAGAGCTCCCTGCCCCTACCCTTTCATATCAACATGATTGGTGATCTTGATCTGATCATGTCCCTCTCTTCACACAAATTCCTCTTTCGTCAACTGCTTTTCCCATCATTACCAAACACACTATCCCTAGAGACTCTGAAGAAGAAGCTCTGTTTCTATACAACTGCTCTTGGTGCATCAAAACCATCCCTCCCAATTTTGACTCTGCAGATGACGTCAATAAATATGCTACCTCCATCTTTGAGATCATATCCGAAGAATGGACTGCCAATACTGTAGAAGTTAAAATTTGCAGATGCTCAAAGCCTTGGTGGAACAATCAATGCTCTGATGCCCTATATGCTTTTAATGCCCATCATACTAAATGAAACTGGAGCAATTTCAGATGTACCACTAGAAAAGTGAAAAGAGCTTTCTTCAATGAGAAAATTCTGGAAATCTCGAGGGAGAAAAGATGCCCTTGGGACTTGATGTCATTCACAAAGGACAACCATGTGACAAACTGGAGAGCTTATGGAAAGCACTTGATGAAACTTATAACACAGTGTCCAACAGACCTGTAGACCTCAACACAGCCAACTTCGCTCCTGATCAAGAAGAATGATCATGGCCCCCTTTTTCAACACAGGAACTAACAGATGCCCTGCTCCCATGCACCAACTCTTCCACTCCAGGCCCAGACCACCTCACATGGGCCCACATCAAATTCCTCATGTCTGATGATGACATCAAATCAAACTTCACAACATTTGCCTCTGCATGTATTCAATTCCATACATGGCTGGAATACTTCAAGATGTCCACTTCAGTCATCATCCCTAAACTGAACAAACCTCACTATTCAATGCCTAAAATGTTCTGCCCTATTGTCCTGTTAAACACCTTAGGCAAACTTATTGAGAAGATGATCTCCAATTGTCTCCAATTCGAATCAACACAGTTCAATCTCGTCCACCCCCTTCAATTCAGGGACATCATTCATCATTCCATGGAAGACATGGGAGTTTTCATCACCCACATGGTTCGCTCTAGATGGAAGAAGAACTTGAAAATGAGCGTCCTTGCCTTCGATGTCACTCAATTCTTTCCTTCTATCAATCACTCTCTTTTAATTGAAATTCTTAAAAGACATGGTTTTCATTCATCAGTAGTTTCATTCTTTTCAGACTACTTAGTTAATCGTTTCACTAAATATTCTTGGAACAATGAATTGTCTCCTCCCTTTCCTGCCTCTGTAGGTGTTGGTCAAGGGTCTGCTCTTTCTCCTATTCTAACTGCTCTTTATCTTTCACTGTTCATTCATAAATTCTCAAATGATGCTCAGTGTAAACTACTCTCTTTTGTTGATGATGGTCTCATCATAGTACAATCTGAATCATTCCATACTAATTGTAAACTTCTCACCTCTGTATATCTTAGTTGCGAACAATTGCTAACATCCATGGGCCTTGCACTCAAACATGACAAGATGGAGGCCTTCCACTTCTCTAACCACCCTTGGGCAGAACCCAAACCTCACATCATCATTGACCATCCCACAGATGGTCATCTCACCTTCATCCCCAAACGACATCTTCGATACTTGGGATTCTACTTTGACTGGGCACTCTCCTTTAAAGAACACATCCAATACTACTCCACAAAGGTGCTATCCATGGTCAAGTGCATGCACCTCCTTGGTAACTCAATCTGAGGTCTCTCTCCCCTACACAAATGCCTCCTATACAGGTCTTGTGTTGTTCCTATCACCATATATGGGTTCCATCTATGGTTCAATCAAAATGGCTGATATAAAGGCCTCATCAAACAACTCCAGCAAATGCAACAGTCTGCAGCCCTATGGATCACTGGTGCATTTTGCACAACACCCACAGGTGGAGTTGAGGCCATTGCTGGTCTCATCCCCATCCAATTACACCTCTTCAAACTAGCCAAGTGTTGTTCCCTCTGCTTCCAAACCCTTCCTCCTTCCCATTCCCTCAAAATCCTCACATGTGACATTGACCCCCTTGACATGTGCTCTACCAAAACCTGATCCACAGCATTAGATTTCATGTCTGATGCCCAATTAGTCTTGGATCGGTTTAACTGCCTCCACCCAAGTGCCAAGCCTGGTCAGCATCTCGTTGATCACTTCAACTCTCAAATACACTTTCATCAATGTCCCACCCCCATTGATAACAATGTAAAAGCTCGATATATGCAATCTCTCAATTTAGCTAGGGATTTGTCTTTCTCTTCTCCTGTTTCTTTAGTAGTTTCTTCTGATGGTTCTGTTCCCCTCAATCCACAGCTCTCCGCTACCTCTGCCTATTTAGTTTTTGGTTCTTCTGCCTCTGATATTCTCTCCTCCTCTGTTTGCCCCTGTGGGGAAGTACTTTCTTCTGATTCTGAATTGTATGCTATCCGTCTCAGTCTTTTTTCCTCTATATCTCTCACTATCTCTTGTGGCTATTCTTCTATCTCTCTCTTTATGGATTCTATCTCTTCTGCTAAACTCCTCTTTAATTACAGTCCTCACAGTGCTCACAAGGATGCTTTAGTGGTCATACCTCTTCTCCGAGAGTGGTTGTCCTCCTCCCCCCTCAACAATGTCCACTTCTGGTCAGTCCCCTCCTCCAAAAATGGTCAGTACATTTCCAAGCACATAATCTCACCAAATCGCTGTGCATTCCCAACAATCCATGGTTCCCATTCTGCACCTCTCTAGGTTATGTTCACAACCATTACACCACCAAATGCCTCACCCTCTGGAGGTAGAAAATGAATGTTCCTAAATATTGAGGCCACAACTGGCTTCCCCTTACCAATCCCACAGACCAATCCCTGGAACCCAAATACACCAATGGTGGCACCTGGCTCTCTACTGGTCTTGGTGCTGACCCCAACTTATGCATGCAATTCACCCATTGCATTACTGACCACACACCTATTGGTGCCTTCAGACAGCACTTCTTCCCAGGGTGCTATATCACCTCCTGCCCATGCAGTGAGGAACTCGAAACATGGGACCACATCATCCACCATTGTCCCTTATATCATCGGCCTTATGGTATTCACACGAATATCTTTTGGCTCATTGAGTTCCTTCATGAAAACCCAGTGGCATTCTCATTCACTGACCAGATACAAGGACCTATAACCTTTGAGGATTATAACACTCGATGGCTTACTTGACAAGAGAGGCTGGCTTTACATGGTGCTCCAGATGTTCACTAAAAGGGTCATTTCTCTTTCTCTTATATATACACTTGCCTCTCACTAGCTCCATCTTTCCTCTCTCACTTCTTCTTTGTCTCTTTTCTCTCTTATGTTTGATTAGGTGTACTCTCTATCTTGTGTTGGTTGTCTTGTCACTAGCTCCCTCACTCCCCTCCCACATTCTTACCCTTTCTTTTCTCTCTGTTTCTTTCTCTTGTTTGTAGGTTTTGGTTCTTGGGACTGCTATTGTGCACCTGTTTGTAGTAGCTAGACTATTGCAATAAATGTTGATTTATTGCAATAGTCTAGCTACTAAAGAAACCTCAGCACCTCATGAGGATCAACCCAGTAGTATAATCTAGGCACCTAGATTGGGAAAACTGTACCGACTAGATGCATCCATACATCATTGATTCAGTATCATCACTGAAGTCAGGATTATATCACTGAAGGCTATTCATTAATCACATCCTCACAAGGATCCTTTCTCATATGAGCAACACTAGGGATGATCTTGTTCAGTAGTATGCTTAGCTGCCACTATGCACCAAAGACCTAGCTCAGCTATGACCTCAGCAGATGAAGTCTGAGTCAGAAGAGAGAACTACCCAACTAAGGGATCAACACATCATCTCAGTAGAAGTGATTTATTGACCTCACAAGATGCCAAACCCAAGCAACTCACAACAGTCAGTGATGCAAATCAGCTTAATGAGAAATGTGGAGAATGAAGATTCATAATACCATTGAGTCAATAATGACAAATGGTATTACACACACAGTAGAGCTGGTCAGCAAGAGCTGATAAATATCATACATGTGTACTTTGTCAGTCCACATGTCCAGTAAAAATGCATATGTGTTCACCACCAGAACACCCTATTGGGCAGAGAGTAATGTAGATCATAAATTATATGACTCTGTACTTATATGCATAATCCTTTGTTGAGTCAGAATATTGTAACATTAGATTATAATCACTCCTCAGCCTATAATATAAAATCCCCTTGATGATGCAAGGTAAAGCAAGGGAATTCCTGCTGAGCTTCACTTAGAGGGTTGTTGTATATTTGACAATCATTGAAGTGATAGTTAAGCATTTATAGGAGTTTTCTTCAGTCAATGTGACCTACTAGTGAGAGCCAGAACAAAGACCCAGTAGTTCCCTCAGAAGTTTCCATAAGTTGAGAATCAGAAGTTAGCCTTAGCAGGGTTAACTAGGAGTACATCACAGCTGTGTATTGCTGGTCAGAGCACTCATCAGTATGAGTTGGTATATTTCTAGTAGTAGTGAGGGATCACTCTCACTACCTTCAGTTTTTTGGTACTTGTGTATCATAGTGACACTACATCAGAGACTTGTCAATTTAAGAACAAACAGTCTAGTTCAGTCTTGAACTAGGGAATCATCAAGACCACCTTGTGACAGCATCCAGAAGTCCTCATGTCAAGCAAAGATAACACCAAGCACATACATGTTCCCCCACTCCTTCACAACTCTTACCCTTACCTTTTTACATTCCTAGCAAGCATTTCAATCTCACATCACTTTATTATCCCTTTCATTTCTGAATCAGAGTCCCCCATGAACTTGCTAGGGTATGGCTTTTGGTAATACTATTTTATATTTCATTTCACATTATCTCTTTTATCTGTTATATTCTATAGTAATCCATTTGCTGCCCCATCATTGCTACTGACCAAAACTATGCATGATTCATAAAGTAAGCCAGTTATCAGTGATCCCCTTCAAGGTGGGGAAATGTTGGTGTAGTGCCTGCAGGTAGGGGGACATTACACAGAAAAAGAATTACTTGAATGAGACTTGCAATATCATTAAGGCAATTAGTCAGGGATAGGAGCAAGGCTCAGAAGAGCATTTAAGACCCACCAGTTCATGGTCTGGGAACATGCTAACCCAAGCATCCTGCCCATCTTGATGCAAGTCTATTCTACATGAAGAATCTTCCAGTATGTTGCATGTGACTTCCTCCAATGACAAGCCAGCTCTTGCACATGTCACTTGCTATGAAACAGTATGTTGTTAGGGCTTGATGTAAAGAATTACTGCAGGCTCACCAAAATCAGGCTGGACAGCCAGCAAAGGTTTTTCAGATCCCCATAAACAAGAGATTCTTTTTGCTACTTGACAATGACAATTTTTTGTGACAGATGCAATTCCTCAAAGTTTCCTTCAAGGTCTATGACAGTTTGACTGCTGAGTTCATTGATATCCCTGCATCTGCATACTGGCCCTACCTGGCTGCCACCAACCCATTCTTGATTGTTAAATGTGTGGATCTTGAAGACTCAGATTGTCCAGGCCTAGATGACTTAATCAGTGAGCTATGGATAGCAGTTAAGGAATTCCTTTGTAGCCCACCAGGGACACACTCCAGCAGCCCTTTACCACCTTCTTCCCCTCCTCCCCCATTCCAGTCCCCCCATCTATCCCCAGTTCCTGTTGAGTTTGCTGAGAAGGTGGTCCAGACAATCAAAGACTCTAATCCCAACAAACGCAAGTGATCTGACTCCCAGATAGTCATCAACAGGCCTGCTTCCAAAGTCTCCAACATACAGTTCAATTATAATATCTGCATCCACAGGCACAAGGTCCAGAAAATGGAGGGCAAGAGGAGCATTGGTGGTATCACATCAAGGAAGGGAACAGGCAATAGCCCTGCAGATCTGATTGTCATAGAAGACTGAGAAATCTGTCAGTAATAACTCCCTTGTGAAATAGCCATGTTGACTCACTTTGTTGGTTCACAGATATTGAATATTTCAGTTCAGCCAGGCTGAACTTTTCCAGCATTTCACACTATAGTAGATTTTAATCAATTGATGTCTTCACTCATTAATGTGTCCATATGTCCTCCATCCTAGAGAATTCTAGTCAACTGATGTTTCTGACCACTAATATAACACATCCATACATCCTCCACCTGCAACTTAGTCATCTGAAGATGAAAGTTGAGATCAGCAGCAGTAGTTCTTCATGCAAGATACAGTGTGATACTCCAGGGGAAGCAACTGAGTTCATCCAATGCAGGACACAACAACTAAATGACCAATGAAAGGACCCACAACTGGTAGTAATGGGCAGCATGTGAGCTATTTTAAATCTTGTAGCAAAGCCCAACTCACTTGTATCTGATTTTTGGCATGTGTTGTTGTGATGTGTACCACACTGAACCCAGGGGTGGAATGTCTTTGGGGTTGAGCAAATGGATTGTCAGTAAAACATAGAATATAGCTATGGTATGTGTATAATACAACTATGATATAACTATGATATAACTATGACAACATGGTAGTTGGGAAGAAACCACACCATTCCCACCAAGAGACATATAAGCAGGGGAAACTTCAGGGGAGGTTGTTCTCAATCATGTGGGTAGTCTGTTGTCAACTTGGTATTTCCACACTGCTACAGGTAAGTTGGCACTAATTTTATTAATATAAATTATTACACCCCTAAGTTAGACAGCATCTACATACAATATATTGCTTTGAAGTGGTGTGTGAAGGTGTGGAGAAGTCTGACTGAGTGTTTGTGAGAGGTATGAGTTATCGCTGTGTTACTAACATGAATAAATTATACTGATAAATTATTCCACCTAGAAATTTGCTGCAATACCCAATCAAATGAACAGGAAATCACATAAGTTTGTGGATGGAACTATTACAATTGGTATTTTAATGTGTAGGTTGAGTATATTCAATATACTAAAATACTACTATGCTACTAAATGACTGAGAGGAGGGAAGGGTTGTGGAGCACCACTGCACCCAAATGTGAGTGTTAAAAGGCCCTGAGAATACAAGGTATTAATACTACATATATGTGGTGAGTTGGGTAAATCAGGTTCTTCAATGAGGTAGTAATATGACATATAAGTGGTGAAGAGGCTCTCAGACCATTATTATATTAACCTCAGTCTTCAATTTTCTCTCCATCCAAATACACTTCTCCTTGAAAGCAAGCTTTTGAGCCAAGTCTCAGAGTGTAGGGGAAATTGGATTCCCTTGAGGCTTGTCAAAGAAACTAACCAAATTCTGAGACATGGTTCAAAAGCTTGCTTTCAGGGAGGAGCATATTTGGTTGGTTTCTTTGACAAGTCTTGGGGGGGATCCTATTCCCCCAACCTCCACATTCTGAGATGTGGCTCCAGAGCTTGCTTTTGTGGAGGAGTGTGAATGTAGGGGAAATAGGATTCCCCTGAGACTTGTCAAAGAAACAATTCACATGAAACTACACTGCATTCTTTAAAGTTGTAGTTGATTGTTCTTTTCCTTTGTTGTATTCTTAATCTAAAACATTTGCCTTAGGTGCTGCTTTGCAACAACATTCATGATAGCATTTATTACATTTAGTGGGAGGTGGAACTATTATGTTCCTTTACCTTGTTGTAACATATCACAATGATGTCTAGATACTGATAAGAAGTAAGGCTGTAACACATAACCAAGGTTGAGCTCCCCTAATCTTATGCCTGGTTATTAGCAAGCATCTGGTATTAGGAACTCTTTTCTGTGAACCACCACCACTGTAAGACTGGTGATACTTTAAGGGTCTTGGGCCAACTCACTAGCATAACAAATAATATTTAGCTAGCTACTTGCACTTTAACAGAACAAAATGAGCTGTTGTAAGCTACTACTACACCATTGAGATGTTGCCTGTGGTATGTCAACAGCAGGCTCAAAGCCATACCAAATTATGGCTTGCTAATGGTGTTCTGGGGCTCATCAACACTATAGAACTCAAATGCTACTCCAAATGAATGGGTTACAGTAAGCATGCTTCTATTTGTTTGTTTCTTTCTGATGACTCCTGGGTGACTGTTGTGTTCTGTCATAGGATGACACCCAAACCCTCCATGCAATGAGGATAGTGAGTGATGTGTCAGATGAGTTGAGCTGTACTTACTTGTCTGTTAAACAGGTAAATGATTCTGATGTTGAACTGCAATCTGTCAGTCTTTATTATACCTCTGCTCTTCATTCTTGCAGAATTAGCTTAGGATGCCCCAGCCCATAAATATGCAAGATTATCTTCAAATGCCAGGCAACCAAACAATCCTTTTATTGATATTGAAGCTGCAGTAGATGAGGATGAGGAGGATGAAGTTGAGGAGGATGACATGGAAGGTAAGTGTACCAGGAATATTACTCACTTTGACTGAGCATCTTCCTTAGATTTCTTTGTCCAAGACAAAGACCTTGATGAAAATATTGGTTCCTGTCCTTGACTGGACCTTGAAGATGAGCTTGGTCAAGATGGATTGTCCCTACTAGCATTACCTGATAAATACATTCATGCATCTCACTTTGGTGAACCTGGGCCAGAATCCTCCTTTCAAGCCCAAGGACCACATTCATTGGTTAGTCTTCCTCCCTGCAAAGATGATTGGGAGTTATGGGAGGTTCCTGTGAATGTACATGTGCTCAATTGATTTCAGTACCTCTATTTAGACAGTATTACATAGGTGGGTTCCAAATACATGATAGTCTATTGCATCTTGAAACAGGTATCTGAGGGCATGTACACACACCATGGCCCTCCTTAGAGTGCTTTTGTGGCATGTGGTATTCTGGGGAGGGTATATGTTGAGGTGCAACAATGGGTAGATGTCTCAGCCATATGCAAGGGGATGTTGGGGTGCCTTGTATCTGATATGCATCCAGTACCTCCAAGGACAAATGCCCAAAAACCAAGCAGTCTACAAGACCAGCTGCCTGGCCCTTTGATCTGAGGAAAGCAGTTGCCATGTCTGGGCCCTTGAGCCTTCAAATGAAAGGATCCAATGATTCCTCCAAATGTTTCACCTATTCCTACCTCACTTTCAACTCTTCTGGTTTCCTCTTGCTCAATGTCAGGGCTTCAGATTACTACCACCTTGAGATCTATCCCACCATCCCCCAGTTCACACAGTTCATGAATTGTATATCTATTCCCACTTCTGTCAAATTACATGCCCTTCATCTTGCCCAGAGTCAGGAGTTCAAGCAGGGTGACTGGGTCAAGATCATTGGTTCAACCTATGCTGAACATGTAGGAATTGTTGACATGACCCTTGAGTCACATACCTATGTCTGCCTACTAGACATGGGTGGCACTGATCTGCATGGGACAGTTCAGGCACCCAATCACCTCATTCACCACCATTACAAGGTTGGTGATTATGTCAAGGTCAAATCTGGGCAAAATTTGGGATACATCAGCTATATTTTGCATATTGATGACAATGAAGATCAAGTTGTTATTTGTAACCCCAAGGCATCAGTGAGTGGGTACTTTTGAAGTTATTACTCTAATCTTACAAGCAAACTAGCCATTTCAAATCAATGTA
The DNA here is from genome assembly GCA_018524765.1 of Podaxis sp. AQ799166. Lineage (NCBI taxonomy): Eukaryota > Fungi > Basidiomycota > Agaricomycetes > Agaricales > Agaricaceae > Podaxis > Podaxis sp. AQ799166. The sequence continues at coordinate 10,464 of JAEUWQ010001738.1, forward strand.
CCTGTCCCTTTTGTTGGGTTTGCTGACTTGGGACTGTAATTCAGATGGCTGCTGAGCCCCAAAACTTTGGAGACCTTCAACATGAAGGATTATGGCTATTCACATTATGAAAACCTTCCTGTGGTTGTCATCCATGGTCCTCTGAAGAGTTGTTCAGGCATTGTCAAGATGGTCAACCATCAAGAAAAGGCCTTAATTGAATTGAGGGGCTCACATTCCCAGAGTAGCAAGCTCCAGTTGCTGGATCTTCAAGATCTGGCCTTTGAACTGTATGTTTCATTTTTGGAAATCAATAGTGTGCTAATGTACTCTGTCAGGGACACTTATGATCAGTATACAGTTACAAAGCACTATCAATTTGAAAAAGTCACTGGTATACCTGAGGCATCCTCAATTCTTAGGACTATATCCACAAGAGCATCAACTCCCAAGAAATTGCTCTTTCTTTGGATGATGTTGGACCCTGGACCATAGATTTTATGGACAGGCATTCAGTAGACCCCTCCATTCATGGGTATTGCTTCCTGAATGTTTAGATGATCTACTTACAATTGGTTGACTAGCACATGATTTCTGGTTGATGAAACTGCCCCATCATGCAAGGCCCAACCACCTTCCTTTCTCAGTAACTACCACCATCGACTCAGTGGTTTAGTTATTTGTAGCACAAGGAAATACACTACTCATTCTAAATCATTATGAAAGACTCCAAAGAGACTAGCAGCTTCTTTGGAGGTGTCAAGAATGCTGCCAGTTGTTAGGTTGGTCCTTATCACCGGTTGCCTAAGCTTTGCTAGGGGGCAGCTATCTCACTAGATGGTTTGCAGAGGTGCTAGGATCTAGCAAGAAGGATC
>JAEUWQ010001737.1:0-35712 GCA_018524765.1 Podaxis sp. AQ799166
GCATCGTAATAATGTTGAATCCCTTCTTTGGGATTATATCTGACTCCTTTGAGGCTTTCGTGAGCCTCATGCATTGACGTCGGCCTGATGAATCTGTTGTAGAGTGCCGTAATGACACTCTTGAATGTCCAATCATATTTACTATGATCTATACTAAGTACATGACGAACGAACATATCCTTCGCCTCTCCAATGAGGTAATATTGGAGGGTTAGGATTCGTAGTCAATCTGTAGTGGGACTCTGTCCCCCTAGTCCTTTCATGGCAAAGTCAGCACAGAGACTTGTTATGAATGACAACAAGTCTCTGAATCGGTGACTTCCACCATATGGTTCTAAGCTCTTTTCTGTGGGGAGCTTGTTTAGCAAAGGTTTATAACCTTCAGGATACTCGATGGGTTGCGCGAGGTATTGGTCGATCGTTCGGTGTAAACGATCATACATTAGGTTATTGTAACTCTGGATGGATTGTACGATCCCCAGAGTTACTGACTTGTCATGCGCCTCTCTGACTAGAGAGTATTGACAAGTCCCTTGGTTCGGTGTGGGGAATTGTGAGGTGGTGTATACCTCCTGCTCCTCTTTTGTATCATCTTCTTCCTCTCCTTCTTCCTCTTGGATGGGAGGAAGATTTCGGAGGGGATGTAGATTGTATAGCAGGGGCAGATTTTGCCCCTGCGAGGATGGTTGTTGGGGTGGGGATGCCATCCTGACCGTTTTGCGGGTATTAGCCATTTGAGGTGTCTTGAGAGGGCCTCCAAAGAATACATGAGTAGCTGCCTTTTGCTCCTCGTGTTCCGACATGGTGGCCTCAATGGGTATGTGTCCGTTGAACCTAACATATTGGTCATCTATCAGAGACGACCCATGGGTGCGAATGTCTTCGTTTCGCATTCACTGTAGGGCGACCCAGTCGCTCCACTTATCAGCACAAGGGGTTCATTTAGCCATAGGCAATACAAATGGGGTGCTCGAGGCTTGGAACGAACCAGCGTTCATGGGAATGCTAGTGGTGGAAGGTAGCTCAGCTTTAACATTTGATGTTGAAGCTGCTGGGGATTTTCCACCGGCCATGGGTTTGGCCGGTGGCGATCTCATGGTCTCAGGACTCATTGCAGGGTAGTTACTACCCTGTGCTGTTGTTCTTGGCAATGGTACACCCATTGGTCCTTTCCCTTTGGGAGAAGGGATAGGAGGCAGTCAAGGTGACCAATGTGGGTTGAGGGTGTTGATCTGACCCCAGGGGTCAGGTTGCATTAACAGGGGAGGCGGTGGTCGGGATTGTGATGCCCCAGTGGTTGGGGCATAGCAATGCAATTGGTTTGTGAAGGTATCGTTCCCTGGGATTGTCTCACTGTCTGTGACAGTGGACCCATCAATGGTGAAGTGTGCGGCCCTTAGGCCGTACCCTTGTGTGTGTTGTCATTGCACGCTGAGGTGCTTGTTGTAAGCTTGATCTGTTTCCCCTGGTTGCCTGGGCACATGTAAATGCGCCACGGCTTGGGTGGTATTCGATAATGTGGTCAGTGAGGGAGATGGATGGCATGGGTGTAAGTGAGGGGCTGCAATGCAGAGTTGTGGTTGAGGCGTTGCCGGCGGTCCATTGTTATTGTGTTGACGATGGTGCTCATGTACTGGGTGTTGTTCGGCCCTCTCAATCGCTTCGTCAATTTTGGCATTGAGGGGATCATAGGTGATCCCATCATTAGTAGAGTCAAGGACATGCTCGAGGTACTGTTGAGTGGGTTGTATTTTATATACACTATGCATGGGTGTAAGGTCAGTTCGTTTGACCTTCGTGGCCCGGGCCTTTTGGTAGGCCATGCAGAGCTTTGTCAAAGCTCTGATATAGGTGGTGCAGAATTGGTTGGAGCCAACTTCTATTGGCAAGTCGGTTTCCCGGTATGACTCCACTATGATCGTTTTGGCGTATATCAGCATTTGGTGTTGGCATTGGCATTTAATAATGCCATAGTCTGTGAATACAGAGTTGACTTGGTCTTCTAAGGAGACCATGTCGTTGAGAGCAGGGGGCAAGAATTCCTGTGCCGATGGTTCAGAGTGTGAACCATCAGATCAGTGTGTTGTGCTTGGCGAGGGGTGTGATGCTGGGGGATGGCTCGGCTCAAATTCAGGGAATAGGGGAAGCTCCTCTGGAGCTTCCTCACTGTTGGTGGATGATTCGTGAGCCGACGCATCTGCTGGGGGTGTGGTGATGGGGAGGGGGATTGTCAGTTCATATTGTGGTGAGGGAATAGATGGGGAAGGAGGTGTGAATGGGGTGTGTAGGTTTTGTACATTTGCATCAAGATGTCATGGCATGTCTTCAGACACGTCATAGTGTCCAGGGGGGTGGTTCTGCTGTGAGGCCATTTAAGTGAGTGATGACGAGAGGGTTTTTACTTTAAGCTTTAAGCACAATGGTTGCGTTTAATGGGTTCACTTGGTACGTGCCCAAGTGCGGGGTATTGTAAAAAGTTGTAAGCCTACTGAGGCTTACTGGGAGCTTTAGACCTTAAGTTCACACCATCGTACAATAAGCCCGATGTATTGGGATGTACGAAGTGTATGTATAAGGTCAGCTGTCCTAACAACAGCTGACGGCGAGATTTATAAGGAATGTTTTTCTGATGGATTGAGTAATCCATCAAGGTCCAAGACAAACAAGAAAATAATTAATTAATTAACAATGAGCGACTCAAGATGATATGGAGCAATGAATATGTGACTGCAAGGGCCCAGCCCTTACATCTGAGAATAGGGATGCATGGCCAGGAAGGTGATGGTTAGTGAAAGCTTCACTGCAATAGTGGACAGGGTCTTCATTTGATATACCTGTATCTTGAGTGGTGTGGCAAGAGGTGTTGGGAAGTCCTAACTTGTGGACTAAGGCATTATAGATAATGTTGCAGCAAGGGGTGCTGGGCTGGTTCATAACAGGCAGAGTGATTGGTCTCTGTGGTAGTGCTGTGAGAGGTGTTTGGAAGGCCAAGCTTGTGGATGAGGGTGTGGTAGATAATATTGGTATGGGACAGTCAGGGTGAGTTCATAGTACAGTATCACATTTGCTATCCATTTTATGCCTGATCCTACACTCAGTCTGTTATGAACATGCCTAGCACCCCTTGTCAAAACATTATTTATCATGCTCTAGTCCACAAGCTTGGACTTCCCAATGCCTCCTGCCACACCACTCAAGATACCAGCATACCAGCCAAAAACCCAGTTTGTTATCATAATGAAGCTTTTGCTAACTGTCACCTTCCTGGCCATGCATCCCTATTCTCAGAAGACTGGCCAATGCCTGGACCATTATTCTATTCCACAGACCACATGATGACAGAGATATTACACATCACCTGGGAGAATGCTCCCTTCACCCATGTCTTCAATCCTGACAGGTTGTACATTCAAACTATCCACAATAACTTTGACTTGGCTTGGGCCCATGGTTGGAAGATGATCCCTTATGCAGAGGAACCTATCATCTTCCTTCACCCTTACATGATGTATCCACCAGAGGTCATCTTACATATCATCAAATATGAAGTTGCCCATGGACTCTACTTTCAAGAAGTAGAAGTCTATTGCATCAATCCTAATTCTGACAACCCTCTAGCCATTCCTCCCCATCACACACAACTTCCACCCCTCTATAGTGTCAACTCCAATGTCCCCAGCCTCAATGAGTCAATGCTGAAGAACCTGCTGTGGATCCTCCACTATATCCACCTCCCTACATCACCACAGACATCTCCTCATCATCATTGTCACCCTCCTCATTGCACTGCAGTCCAATGCATGAGTCAGACTCTTCTGACTTGCCTACCATGGAGAACTTTACCATCCCCAGTTCCACCTCATCTCCTGACTCATATTCTTCTGACTCTACCAATGGATGCCTTCACCCTGATATGGACCTGTAATACTGCTAGTAAGTAGTTCCTTTCTTATCTCTACTATTACAGACTCTTCACCTTGTATCCCTGTATCTTGCCTGAACTCAGATCTGAACTATTTCTGTATTTAGTTAGTTTTGATTCTTGTCTTAGTCTCTATTCTTGTATCTCTCCACTCCATAGTCTTGCTTCTATTGACTCTTGGACATGCAGCACTACTTCATCATAGTTACTACTTTAGGACTTAGAAGTAGAAGCTTAAATAGCTGCCCATGTACTGGAAGTGCAAGCTTCCTATATTCTCAAATCTCAAGTTATCACTTTACTTTAACTTCTGACTGACATTAGTTCATGATCAGTGTGGTAGTAAATGCTCTATTGGTCATACTCTCAACTGATAGATGTTTGACCTCTGAGTGTGCTTAACTGGACACTTGCCTTGCCACCTTCTTATCATGATCCTTCTTGTTAGATCCTCACACCTCTGTGAACCACCTAGTGAGATAGCCACCCCCTGGCTTAAGCATAGGTGACCAGTGATAAGAAAAAAAAAAAAAAAAAAGTGATAAGGACCATCCTAACACAGTCTGTCCAAGTGAGTACTTGACAACCTCATACTGTTCAAGTGAGCACTAAACCACCTCTCACTATCTGACCTCTCACAGTTTAACCTCTTATGGTCCACCCTTGTGCTGTCCATCTTCTCACTGTCTGTCCTCACATTATACATCCTCACATTATCCAGCCTTGGAGCTGCCAAGTGAGCACTGTCCAGCTTTATGCTGTCTAAACAAGTACTGTCTGGCCTTATGCTGTCTAGCTTTACACTATCAGGGTTCACACAGTTCAGTCTTGCACTGCTCAACCTTGCACTGTCCTGCCTCATGGTCCCCAGCTATTCAACCAACCCCTATCCAGTTTCTATACACTTGGACATGGAGAGAAGAGGGTTCTCCTTGAGCAGACTGGGGCAGGTAATACCTACATTAAACCCTACTCCAACCTATATCTTGAAAGGTTTATGGAGTAGTTACACAAGGTGTGCAACAGCATCATTATCCCTGACATATGGAATCACCTGTAGCACTTTTCAGGAAACCTGTGGCCAAGTCCTTGCAAATGCACCTGAATCAGGCCCATAATCCTCAAGCTGCCCCACAGCAGTAAGAACTCAGACCCTTCACCCCATCCATCCTCATTTGTACATACTTAATTTTGTCTATATATACATACACTGTTTCATATCAGACATCAAGCTTGTATTTTCCAAGATGAGAAGCATGAGCATGTGTAGTGTATAGCTCTGGGTACCCCCTAACGCCATCCAGTATTAAACTGGTCTACACCTTCATGCGAGGAACACGACATCGGTAAATTTCGATAAATAGTCGGAGGCTCCTTAGTTGGCACAAAAGCCACACTCAACACCGAAAATGGATTCGCAGCTCGTAACTCTTCAATTCGTTTCCGAGTTTCTTTCAATTCTTGTTCTCCTGATGGCAGATAGTTCACAATACTTGCCTTCCTCAAGTGCGCTACACCATTGTTGCCCTCCCGAGCTGTTTCATAGTTTGGATGGTAGAACCGGGAGTGCAAAAATTCGAGTATAACAGTATTGCTGAAGGCACCACCTACACAATGGAAGACCTCTAGCTTCGGACAAGCACACACCAGAAATTTGGGATCCAAACTCAGAAGCAACCCTCCTGAGTAGTCGTCCGAGCCATCCGTAGAAGACTCATTGCCATCAGCAATCTCGTGATCCCCAATCTCCTCATCCCGTACCTTCAGCGACACTTTCCGGGGCGTCAAGCTCACTAAATGGGCATCTGAGAAATAGAGCATTTCCCCACCAACCAAGTCCGGTGCAACAATAAGGGAGTTATTCAATCTTCTTTCTCCTCCTGCCCAAGACTTTGAGAAGTGCCTTAAGGACAGCCTCTTTAGCTCAGGCACCAGCTGCAAAATGCGCACAACCTCCACATCAGGTACAAATTCCACCTCTAGGCTCAACTCCTCCAGCGGGTGGGTCAACCGATTGAGGAACATGGAGAGCGAGGTGAGGAAAGGTACCGAGGGGAGGCGAGCCATGCCATCCACTTGGTTCCACGTGGCATCCTGTTCATATGCGAGATGACGCAACTGGGGTGTGTGAAGGGACTTGAAGAGCTCGAATATGGTCTGGTTTCCATTCCCACCAATGAAGGATATAGCATAAAGATTCGGGAGATTAACCTGAGGCAACCCCGATCCCACTTCTAAGTATGCAGCCAAGAAGGAGATAGAAAATGTTTCAAGTTTGGGACACAACAGTAATGCTTTGGCAACATCCCTCAAGTTGTAACCACATGAGGCTCTAACAATTTCCAACCTAGTGAGGTTCTCCCAGCGAATCGGAAGCAGTAGTGACGATGATCGATGGCCAAAGGGTATTGCGATCGAACGCAAGCTGAGTGCAAGCAGAATGCCAGAATCCTTCGCGAGTGGGATCAACTCTCGTGGGGCTATATACCCGGAATCATCGGCGAACAACGGAAGTGGTCCTGAGATGTATATATTTTCCAGCATGGGGAGATCATTTGCGCTGAATTGGCTCAAAGTGGCCGTCCAACCAAAGTCGAGAAACGAGAGATGAACAGAACACCAACGCGATTTATACAATGCGAGGACATCAAGGTATGGTTGGATAATGTGAACATATGTCGGTGGGCCGGGAGGGTAGACTGGACCCCTGGGGAGAGAGACAGATATGGATAACGGGAGAGCGCCCGAACGCGAGAGCCAGGATGAGATGTCACTGAGTAAAGACGCATTCCGTTGAGAGTGTGTTGCGTGGGGGATGGGGTGAGGTTGTATGTCGCCTGGAATGACAATGTGGATGGATGCCCATAATTGAGGTGTCGAGAGCGCAATTTGTCTCCAACGACGACATACACAGCATAGAAGAAGTGGCACTTCTCGCCCGCTCATGATCGCGTTGTGCGCCGTAGGAAGACATCGTTCGAAGATTTCCCGTAGGATTTCAGGAAGCAGCCGACGAATGGGGGCAATGAGGGATCTGTAATTGTCGAGTTGGGTGTTCAGTGTGTCTCGTTGGAGTTTCAGATCAGTGAGGGTGCTCTGAAGCTTAGCGATTGTGACGTTAAGGGTCGAAAGCTTCCGCCTTCTTGACGAAAGGTAGTCCTCGACGGTGGCTATTTCATGATTGGTTGGCCCTGTGTGGGTGGTTTTGGGACTTCCGAGTGAAAGCCCTTCCATCATGAAAGCAACGAGCACTGCTAGATGCCAAGGATTGGATCTCTGAGGTTCATAGGCAGCATGAACGCTGAGGAGATGGAGTTGGGCGCTGACACGACTTATCACCGCTTGGTCACGTCACAACCGTACAACTTGATTTCGAATCTCAACGATCAAGTACCTACATATTTCTCCGATCTCTGAATCGCCCATTGAATTTCAGTATGCCTAAAATACGTGTTTCCTATGCTCGTGATAGGCAGAAAGTACCGTACCCACAGATATGTCCAACACGGCTTGTAGTCGAACACACTTCAAACCATCGCAGAGTAAGAAAGTCCATTCTGAAATTCAAGATGAAGGAACGGTCCCAACTTAACCAAGCATCGCCATGTTCCCTCAATCGTTGCCTCACTATATTTGAAAAGCAGATACACAAGCTAAACGTACACCCTGCGCCTCGATGAGATGATAATCCAGGTGCTGTGTGAGGCTTCCGCCACCAGTTTCTCGCAGGAGCTGACGGACAACACAACGCTGACAACACACGTCGTGTACTCTGGTCACTATCGGCCCCTCCCGTCACAAGCTACCAATTCACGCCCAGGGACTCCGAGCCATTGTAAGGACTATATCTGGGTCCGACTGGTGGAAGCGGATGCACAAGAGGTGGCTCGAAGGTCACATCTAACGCCATTCCACTTGCAGCCCGGAGTTCCCGAATGAACTTCCGTGTTTTCGATTTGAATTCTGGGTCCACCGGCGGTGGGTAAGCTACGATGTCGACTTTTCTGAGCTTTCCAACACGACTATCTGTCTCATGAGATGCAGATCCAGAGCGAGAGCGTACGAAATCGGCTAAAGCGGCATCGGAAAATATGGCTCCAACACACTGAAATACTTCAAGTTTTGGACAGAGGCAGGCAGGGTGACAGTGGGGCTCGGAGGAGACAGGATGGTTGTCCAACTCCTGTAGGTGTCTACGCCTGTCATCAGAGCCTCCGTTGAAGCCCGTGTGGTGGTGTTGTGAGCCCGTTTTTGGGGTCAGGCTCTGCAAGTGAGAATCCACGAAATGAAAGTGCGCTGTGGGATCCTGTGGGTACCAGCGATTAATGGTCGATGGAGCTTTCCTCAACGAGAGTCGCTTCAAGTCGGGAAAGAGGCCCAAAACCTCTCGGGAATCCAACTCACCGCATGACGCTACTATCAGGTCCAACTCCTCGAGAGGTCGCGTCAGCCTGCACAGAAATGCAGAAATGATGTCACGAAAACTTATGCCTTGGAAAGGGTCATCCTGCCACTGGGGTAATTGCCGGAGGCTCTGGACCTCATACCTCAGATGACGGAGTTGTGGGCAGTGTAAGGCGTTCAAAAGCCACCATGTATCCCGGAAGGATTCCCAGTTCGTTAAAGACAATGAATAGAGCTTTGGAAGCTCTATCCTGCGAGACATGAAAGCTGGGCTTTCAATGAAGATGTGCGCGTTCAAACGGGAAATCGAGCAGACCTCGAGGTTATGACACAAGGTGAGAACTCTAATGATACCACCGAGATCGTGAACGTAGGCACCAACCCCCATGATCCCGAGTCTGACGAGGTTATCCAAGGAAATGGTAGTCTGTAATGTTTTGAATTTAGGAAGGGGCAACGATAACGAACGTAATCTAGGCGCTCGAAGGATGCCGTTCGCACCGTCGTCCCGATCTTCTATGCCGAGCACCCCGTCAATATGAAGGCTTTCGAGGAGAGGCAGGTCATCTGCGTCGAATTTACGAAAAAACTTCAAGAAGTCAACAGAGGGAGAGTAAAAGTGAAGTGACTTCCATCGATGTGCGAAGGGCAAAAGTATATTGAAGTATGGGTGCGGCTCATTGGCGTAGTCATAATGACCGAGGGGACTGTGGGAGACGGAAATGGATAACGGGAGAGCCGCAGAACGACAAAGCCAAGAGTAGATATCGTGGAGTGATGGCGTTCGAGCACATACTCCATCGTCTGTAGAAGTGATAGCGATGTGGATGGATGCCCAGAGGTGCGGGGTTGCGTAGGCGATCTGCCTCCAACGATGGCACACCCGGCATAGCAACAGCGGTGCCTGTTTGCTACTCATGACTGCGTTGTGTGCAGAAGGGAGGCAGTGAATGAAGATCTCCTGAAGGATTTCGGGAAGGAGTCGTCGAATGGGGGCAATGAAAGCTTTGCGGACCTCAACCTCTTTGTTGAGCATCTTCTGTTGAGCGGAGAGTTGCAAGAGTCTGTTCTGGAGATCGTTGATCGTCATGTCCAGGCTGTTTAGCTTTCGTTCTTGGTCTGCTGACCGCTGCTTGAGAGCAGCAACTTCATCTTGTGTTAAGATACAGACCAAGTTTGGTTTCCTGATGATGAACTGTGTCATTCTTGCAGGAACCAGGTGTTCAGAGAACGGGATGAGAGGGAGCGGTTATCTATGCTGTTGGTCTCAGGAGAACGGCGATCGGTGATGTGATCGAAAGATGTCACGGGGTTTGAGCGCTTGAGCTTGAAGGGTAAAATGGCCAGAGTTGTAGGCATCGTTTAATGTGTGAACCTGCGCGAATGAGTAGCGAGTGCATGGGAAATCCCAATTTCCAAGTCTAAGGGGAAAGACCGCAACACAGTCTATACTACATATACATTTACAAGTATCGAGGAAGTACGATCAAGGCAAGCCTTGACGCCTACACCATGAACCAAGGAACTCATCATTAGCTTGTTCAATCACGTATCTCTTCCAGCGGGAATTTAAAGCTCAGAAGCCAAAATAAGCTGGTTTGCCGTACTGGAAGTCGGGAGCGCCGCCATAGACTGAGTTCAAACCATCATACGGCGAATAGGCATATCTCCTAGGGCGATGACGGGCCTTCTTAGCCTTCGAGTAGACAATACTTAAACCTAGGCCCGCATCCCTTTTCAGCATGTCAAGCTGACTTTGGGTGTCGCTGGACTGCTCCTTCCCCGAAACAAACGAAATGCTGGCCTTTTTCAGCTGAGTGATGTTAAACGTCTTGTAATGGAGAGACCGGGCTTGGAGGAAGTCAAGCATGGTGGCATCGGAGAACATAGAGCCGGTGCAATGAAAGACTTCGAGGCGAGGACACAAACAATCCCTGAGTCGATCTGACAGAGGTTCGTCATCGTTGTCATCATCAGTGCTGGTGCTCGGAGTCGTGAGAAGTCCTGTTGGTGGCAGTTTGAAGCCACCCTTGCCCGGCGTCAACTGTTTCAATTCCGCGTTTCCGAACAAGAAGAGCGGCAAGAAACGGTCGTACTGGAGAGGGGGCGGAGGAACTCCCATCGGCCTTCCAGTGCCCCTTAATGATAGCCTTTTCAGCGCCGGCACCATATTCAGGATCTTCATAACATCATCCCGAAAAATAGAGTCTGTATGTAGCTCCAACTCTTCAAGCGGGTGAATCAAATTCGCGAAAAAGAGAGGGAGGGCATTTAAGGTATCATCCAGGCTGTAAGCGCCATGTTCTGGGGGAGGCCAATGTGGCCTACGATCATAGGTGAGGTGGCGGAGGTTAGGAGTGTGCAGGCCTTTGAGAAGGCGCGACAGATCACTTTCCGTTTCGCATTCATCGATTACTGTCAAGGATAAAAGCTTGGGCAACGTCAGTTCCAAGACCTCCGCCGCATCAAAGGACTTCGGATCCGAAGATGCAATGACACAAGCTTCAAGGTTGGGACACAATCGCAACGCCCGGGCCACCTCCTGATAATGAAAGATATTCCAGGACAGATTGAATCGAGTGATATTCTCCCATTTAATAGGGAGTTGCAGGACGTCCGACCCACATGGAAGAATCGACAACGATCGTAGTCGGGGTGCTCGGAGAATGCTGTCTTCCTTTGTAAGGAATGTGAGGTCGAATGAAGGGCCATTGAATAGTGGTGTAGCGTCAAGAACACGCGCGTTTTGGAGATGGATCTTCTCCAGTAATGGGACGTCAGCTGCTCTGAATCTTTCGAAGAAATAGTTCGCCCAGTTGAGATTCGAGATATAGATATAGATGGATTTCCAGCGTGATTTAAATGGCGAAATGATGTCAAGGTAGCGGAAATGGGGCGATTCGAGTGAATCGGTAGGAGAAGTCAGGGAGTACGGAGAAGAGAGCGATATAGAGAGCGGAAGGGCACCGGATCGCGAGAGCCAGGCAGATATTTCCTGGAGAGGCGGGGGTTTGCGGAGGTACGGGCTCTGGGGAGGGGTGACAATATGGATGGAAGCCCAAAGGCCAGGGGTCGCGAACGCAAGTCGCCTCCAGTAGCTACAAACATGACCCAGGAGCAACGGCGCTTCCCGACTGGTCATGACTGCGTTGTAAGTCGCTGGCAGACAATATATGAAAATCTCCTGAAGGATTTCAGGAAGGAGTCTGCGTATAGGCGAGATGAAGGCTCTTTGAGCGTTGACCTCTGCACTGAGCAGTTCTTTCCTCACAATAAGAGTGCCCACCCTTTCCCGTAGCTGTTCTATCCTTTGGTCCATGGCCATAATTTGTTCTTCCTGTGCTGTTATTACCTCCCTTATCGTGACGACCTCAGCGGGCGTTGGTAAGCAGTTTCTTGCGATGTTGTCGTGCAGCATTGGATTTCGGAATTTCGTGGGGTCGCAGTTCGAGATGATGTGGTCGTGGTGGCTCCTGGAAGTAGGACGCCCATACGCTCGGGGCTCAGTCGTGTGCACTAAGATCAAGGTCCTCGTTTACGCGCCAACGTTGCAACTCGAGTCACGTTTTGATTCCTGAACAGCACTTAAAAGTTAACGTCATGGCCCAAAATAAATCACTAGCACAGCACAGTCCTCGGCTTTTGAAATCTTGGTTGCTGAGCTTCTCCCAATAGAACCCACAGAGAGTGGGAGCTGCAGGGATTGCAAACACATAGGCGCCATTCGCTGGGGTCGAGCTTGCATCCAGAAGGCAATAACTTCCTTGGCTGCTTGTGGCTGACTCGCAAACGCCCGATGCAGTCTCATGAACATAGCAAACATCTCCAATGGCTTCAGCCTGAGTCGATAACTACGAAGTCCATTCTTTGGATCGGAAACCTACCCACTGATCCGTTATCAGCCTCGAAGGCGCAAAGAGTACCAATACGAATTCCTCCATTTTCCCCGCTTACTGAATTTTTGGGTGATTGTCGTTAAAATATATCTTAGAACCGAAAGAGTGCCTGAGTCCCCTGTCACTGGGGCCGAAGCGGGTTCGGTTTTTTTTTTTGGTTTCCGGGTTTCCGGACTCTAGAACAACTAGGAAGCCCAAAGGCCCTTGAGACTAATGTGGCACTTTAATGATGACTACAAGCGTCGGTCAAATAATATATTCAATTCATCCACACGGCGTGCTTATTCGAGTGACGTATTTCACACTACTTTAATCACAACTTTCCCGACATGTTGTTGCGATTCGAGGTAAGCGTAAGCATCAATAGCCTTGTCAAATGGGAAGATTTCATCAATAACAGGCTTGGTCTTCCCTGGGTTAGCAGCGATGAGCCTGTTCATCTCTTTGAATCTGTAAAGAGTTTAAATACATATTTCTAATCCAATAGATAGTTTAAACTGGGGTTGCTTACTGCGCCACCGAACCAATCTGAATCCCTCGGAGATTTATGGCTTTGCTAATGGTTTCGGCGATGACGTTGGTATCGTTCCTGTCCTGTGGGATAGCAACTAGTCAAATTCAAGCAGCACTCTGACGTGATATAGTCCCAACCTTGGAAACAAAGCCAATTATGTGCAGATACCCCGCGACTCGAACGGCGTTCATACTTCGGGGAAGAGTCCCCTCCCCGCCCACCTGAAGATCACACCTTAGAGGCTGATATTTTTATGCGGCAAGCAGAACTAACCTCGATGACGTGGTCAACTCCAGCTCCGCCCGTCTATATCAGTCAACGGGCATTCTCTGAGAATAGACACAGCTCAGAATATATCAGAAAACGCACGATCTTCAGTACTTCTTGATCCCAATCCGCAATTTTCTTGTAGTTAATGACGTGCTGGGCACCAAGTGCCGCAGCAACCTTCAACTTATCATCGGACGAAGAGGTTGCAATGACTGTAGCCCCAGAGGCGACTGCAAACTGCAAAGCGAAGCTATTCCACTCCATGTGAGCACGCTCAGAAGTTGCTTAGAGAAAATACCCACATAGACACACCACCAGTTCCTAGGACGAGGACATAGTCGCCGGCTTTGATGGGCACTGGCCCATGGAGAGCGTTGTAAGCTGTTAAGGCCGCGCACCTAACTAAAGTGAGAACCATGATTATACAAGAACGATCAATAGACGCACGGAAGAGTAGACGCTTCCTCATAGCTGAGGATATCGGGTATTTTGACAAGCGACTTCATGCGCATTAATCAATTTCCCGACCGTGCTCACTCGGAAAGCATATACATACATGGGCTGGGAACGTGCGAAACTGGGTTAAGACGCCGTGAGCTTGACCACCCAACGATGTTCGTTGAATGGCTGTGTTTGTGTCGCCGAAAAGATGGTCTGTCGAGAAATTGGCGCAGACACGGTCACCTACTTTCCAATCGGTGACGTCATCTCCTACGGCAATAACCTCGCCTGCCATGTCCGAGCAAGGAACCAGATTGTCGATACAACTGCAACAATAATTTTTCGTCAGCTTTCATTGGGAATGATCGATCATAATTACCGAGCCCTGTAAGTGCCACTGGCGACAAGCAAGTCACGGTACTGTATGATTCAAGGCGTCAAGTTGGCCACATTTCTAGGATATTGGATGTATCTGACCTGAAGTGAGACGGCATGAACCTTAATGAGGACTTCTTGGGATTTGGGAGGATTAACTGGACACTCCCTAACCGCGAGGTTCTTGTAAGACCCGGGCTAAAGATCAGGAGGAAACAGGGGGCATCAAGCCTCATTCCTTCGAAGATAGAAAAGGATATTTCTACACACCTGCGCGAGTTGATACTGACGAGTGGTGGTTGGTAAAGTCATGGTGAGACAATCGTGTATCCCCCCTTTCAATCAAGAGAATGAAGTTATATATACGTATTTCGGGAGCCTCAAGATAAGCAAGCCTCCGGGCGTCGAGCGGTCCGGACATGAGAGTTAAGCTTCGGACATTGGTGCCTATCTCTGTGTGGCATCATCTGTGAGTAATTGGGTTCAGAGATGACCAAGCTACGAACGATAACATACGTGCTCTCACGTATGAGGTCGACGACCGGAAGAGTGGCATCATCGTTAACGTTCGTTGGCCACAGGAGTGGAGCATTTAGAAACATCAGGTGGGAGATTGAACAGTTCAATCTGGCGGAAGACCTGACATACTCTTTTTTAGACGACAATACCAGGAAAGTGGCATTGGTCGTGGTACAACGTATTCCGAAAACGTGTTGAGTCTAGGTGATCGTATAAGTTGGAATGAGACGAAGCAGAGGATTCGATCCGGGGAACTGGGAGGGCTATGACGTTTCCCACGTGCTCTTCTGTTACATATTTGGCATCCCTGGTGTTTCAATTCCATCGACCCTCAAACTTACCTCCCCCTTGTGCAGACCTACTTTACCGAGCATTCTATCTCATGCTCAATGTTGGAATATGTCGATGTTGAGGCCACTGCTTGGCGCTCATTGGATACTCGTGAGTCACCTCTCATGCTGGCTGTCGTATTCCTGATTCCTTCCGGTTCGCAGCAGAGAAATACGACGCATCATTTACCTATGTTCTAGCCCGGCTTCAACAACGCTCGACTTTCGGCGATTAATTAACCGGTGTTGCTCCTTGGGCAGGACTACAGTCTGGCTAAGCTCTGCACGGCCTGGAAAGAATGACGTACATATGTAAAGGGGACGCCGGGGCACCGGGAACAACACGGATTGAGGTCCACACTTTTTTCGTTGAATGCATGGGTGATTCCTACAGACTCGACTCAGAACGAGCGCTTCCCTAACGTTTATCACTATGATGAGGATAGTCGGAAGGTAACTGGTGAAAGTCTCTTGAAAAAAACTAGCCGTGGAGTCGACGAACGGGAAATATGGATGCTCCCTGAAGGCATGACCATTAAACGAAGCCCTGTTACGAGAGAAAGGGTTCTGAATCCGTTTCATAGAGGGTTGATCTTATCTCGGGAGAGTGCGGGTCACCTCCGTTGACTGCGACAATGCCTTTCCTACAGCAACTGCTGCTCGTCGATTGATCAAACCGGCAGTGTTTCAAGCATCTAGTGTGGTCGTGCCCTTTCAAACCAAGCATTCTCTCACACGTTAACCCCCACCATGTTAAATAAGTTTCCTAAAATCCAAAGTACACTAGCGACCCAGACCCACGAGATGATGGAATCTCTGTCGCGCTAATACCGTCGTATGGTGAATATCTGGGGGGTGGTGACATGTGAGGGGGGATAGATGGAACAGATGGGCAGGGGAAGGACTGAAGGTGTACCATCATACCCGTTTCCTCTCGCAATTTCTCAATTTGACTCTTTAAATCCGTACCTCCATCGCCAAACCTTAGTTGCCCAGCCGGCCTGAACAAAACACTGACCCTTCGGAGATGGGCAACATTATGTTTACGATGATCCACAGATCGAGAGCGGAGGAATTCGAGTGTGCCCTCGTCTGAGAAAAGAGCATCCGTGCAATGGAAGACTTCGAGTTTGGGACAAAGGCATGAAAAATTTGGAAAGACGTGGTCTTCATCATCCTCATCGTCGGACAAGGACAAGGGGCTGATACTTCCGGTCCGGGGGTTAAAATAAGCCAGAAATTGGTCGTCCATCGGAAGGCTCAACGATGGAGAGGGAGGAGTATCCATAAGGTCTGGGGGAGGTATCCCATATCCCTTCAGGGATAACCTTTTCAACTCCGGAACAAGTGGCAGAATATCCACCACATGTTTCCCCGAAAATGGGTTTATCCAAAGGTCCAACTCCTCCAATGGATGTACGAGTTTACGGAGGAATAAACGCAGCGAATCTGTTAACCTGTCCTCGGAACCCCTTGTTGAGGGCGAATCCGGCCAGACGTGGGCTGTTCGCTCATATGAAAGATGACGAAGTGCTGGAGCGGATATGTTTTCGAATAGCATGACAGTATTATCGCTACAGGTTGACCTGTGGATGACGGACAGTGACCTGAGTTTGGACAAGGTCAAATGCTCCATTCGCTGTGGAAGTGAACCGATCGGGCTATAGTGACCTGGAGATATAATCGAGATGGTGCAGACTTCGAGGTTGGGACACATTGCCAGAGCTTTGGCAACGTCGTCAAGAGGTATGCTACGACTCCCCAAGTCGAGGCACGTCAGATTCTTCCATCGTACGCGCAGCTCCAGCAAGCGATGCAAGTACGAAGATAAAGACAGATTGCGAAGTCGAGGCGCCTGCAGGACACCATCCTCTCTGGATAGGGAGGAGAAATCGAACTCGCTCATGTCTCTTCTTCGGCGATAACCCTCGATGTGAAGGCTTTCCAGTAATGGGAGATCCGAAGCACTGAATTGAGTGAAGAAGTCCGTCCACTCAAACCATCGCAGAGTGAAATGGATCGACTTCCAGCGCTGCGCGAATGGTGTAATGCGATCAAGGAAGGGTTGGACCTGATCATTGATCAGAGCCCTCGGGTGCCGCGAAAACCCGAATCCACTTGTGGACATGGATATAGATAGCGGAAGTGCTCCGGAACGAGAGAGCCAGGCAGAGATGGCTTCCTGCCTGGCAATATCCGATGGACGGTATGGTAGTAATGGAGGGGTAACAACGATATGGATAGAGGACCACAGTTTTGGCGTAGAATGGGCGATTTGCCTCCACTGGCTGCAGACCTGACCCAGAAGTAAAGGTGCTTCCCGGGCGTACATCACTGCATTGTGAGCAGTTGGGAGACAGTGATAAAATATTTCTTGGAGGATTTCCGGAAGAAGTCGGCGGGCTGGGGAGAGGAATCTTCTGTGGCCCTCTACGAAAGCATTCAAGCTCTGTTTCTCCAAAGATAAGCTGTCGAATTTGTGCTGTAGCTGGTTGACTTCGTTCTGAAGAGTGTGTAGTCTGTTCAATGATCCTGCCAGAGCATTCCTGACAACAGCAGCTTCTTCGTCAGTCAGCGGATCATTGCTACGAAGTTTGTGTTTGATGGAGGACGAGAATGTCATGGTATTGGTGGAAACAGGCTGATGAGGATGAGTGTGTGGATGTTGCTGTTGAACCAACAATACTTTGACGCCAGAGGGCTGAGAACACAGTGATGCATGACATCAGATCGAGGGCTATGTAATGGTCACGATGGATAAGAAGTGAACTCACTGGATTATTCGACACTCCTTGAAAGCAATGTCATTCCTATTATGTTATAGACCAAGAGATCTCCGGTCGTTCCTGGCTCGCGGGGCCCGCAGTTCGGCTCAGGAATTAAGGGAGGATCTTGGTGTTGTCGCAAGGCAAGTGACTGAGAGAATGACAGGTCACATGATCACCAGTAGATTTGATATTCCATTTTTCGCCTCCATGACCCTCGACTTCCTTCCTCCTTCGCCCTCAGTCGCGGCCGCCATGCCTCGCGCAACATCAGAAAAGTTCTCTAGAGTGCATCAGAATGCTCCAAAAAAGGGTGCTCATAACCCAAGTTCATCTTCCTCTGGCGCAAATGGAAGTAGCAGCGCGCAAATGACGAACCCTATCTTCAATACTGCACGGTTCGGCCAACACATTCTTAAGAACCCGCAGACATGTCAACGGTGCGTAAGGTAGCAACAGAGTGGGCATTGCGTAGCAGCTAACCCTTTATATTGCTCTGCCAGGATAGTTGATGCGGTTCGTTTGTTTTCTTCCCAATCCAGCGTTTCGTCGTGGAAGCTCAGTAGTTTGAAACATTGGGGTCCGCCTTGTTGCTTCTCTGAATCACCCCCGTGATCATGGAATCTTGTGCCTTATTATCGAACGTTTGGCGGACCATTTACAGGCCAACCTCAAGCCCACGGATAAAGTCCTGGAAGTCGGTCCCGGTACCGGAAATCTCACTGTTAGAATCCTGGAACAAGCAAAACACGTTACCGCAATCGAGATGGACCCTCGCATGGCTGCGGAAGTGATCAAACGTGTGCAGGGAACGTACGTCTTCACCTCATCCTCACCCCGATCTTTACCTCCATCCCGCCTCTCGTGTCTTCTCTTTCTCATCTGCTAAACCGATCCAATCAGCTAAAAATACTTCGTATGTGTGCAGGCCAGCTCAGCGTAAACTCGAAGTCGTAATTGGGGACTTTGTCAAGGTCGAGCCCCTACCCTACTTCGAAGTCTGCATATCCAATACACCGTATCAAATCTCCTCACCCCTCGTATTCAAACTCCTTTCTCACCGCCCTCTTTTCCGCGTCGCAATTCTCATGTTTCAGCGCGAATTCGCTCTGCGTCTCATTGCAAGACCAGGAAGCGCCTTGTGGTCCCGATTATCAGCAAATGTCCAGGCAAGTACAACTTCACCTCGCTCCCCCTACCCAACTCTTGCTCGTTCCATGATCTTGATCCTGACATGAATGTGTAGCTTTACGCAAAAGTAGACAACATTATCAACGTCTCGCGGAATGATTTCCGCCCTCCACCCCAAGTAGAATCCTCAGTTATCCGTATGGTGCCCATCGATCCACCACCCCCGGTCAAGTTCGAAGAATTCGATGGTATGAACCGAATCGTCTTCTCTCGACCCAACAAAACCGTACGAGGAAACTTCCAAGCCAAGGGCGTGATGAAGATGTTGGAGCAGAATCGAAGGACCTGGCTCGCTACTCAAGAAATGGCAAGTCCCCCAGATTTTACGGTGTTGGCGCTCTGCATGTGCTCGTCGGAGCATATAATTACTGACACAAAATCTATATCCATAATAGCCTGTCGATGATAACACCCCTATTTCGGAATTAGTCGACAAGGTGTTAACGGAAGTTGGTCATATGGAGAGTAGAGCGGCAAAGATGGATATTGATGACCTTCTCAAGTACGCAAAAGTCCATGCTAATTGTTCGCCTGAAAATCTCATATTGACCCCCTATCAATAGACTGTTGTCTGCATTCCACGATGTCGGAATCCATTTTTCATAGCATATTCCCATCTTACTACGTACACGATATCACCGTTCATCTACCGCCACCCCAAAATGAGCCGACCTCGTACCCACGATACGAACCAGCGCTATCTGGACTATCCTTGGCTGGTCTACTTGCATAGATTGTACATTAGCCAACTCGTGTACTATACTTCCGCTGTAATCCATTCTGTTCCATTACTCCGCGGATATCATAATTATCTTAACCGTATCACGATCATTCGTCACGCTCTCGTAACCGTTGTTTAGACCGGTTTCGTCTGAATTAGGGACTCAATTGAGTAGACATTACGACGACGGAGAAAGGTAGGAATACATACCGCGAGACGGAGAGCCGGCGGAGGCCCAACTGGAGACGATCCATGGCCTTGGCCAGGATGCGCAGAGTCTGGGCCAACAGGAACTCCCAAGAGGCGAGTGAAAAATTCGTCAAGCCAGCTGAAAAACACTTGCTTGTCTTCCTCTGAGAGATTTGCCCAGTCGATCTCATCTTGTATTGCTTCCGATGTGACCTCTGGCACCAGCTGCGGTTGTGGTTTAGGGGAAATCGTAGGTGATCGTTTAGGGGGTGGTGCGCGAGGGGGAAGGGCCGGAGATGGTGCTGTGAAGCTTGGTACAGGTGATGTTGTGGGCTTAGTTGTGGGCTTAGTGGAGAAGTTCGTGGGTGGTGGCGGTGGAGGAGGCGTCGATTGAACTGCCGACGGGGCCCTGGAGGGTGGAGGAAGCGGTGAACGGGAAGGGGGAGGGGGAGGTGGCGGTGGCGGTGTGGGTGCAGATGCGATCGAACTGAATGATGTAGGGGGTGTAGGTCCGCTGCGGCCAGGTAACGGTGGTGGCGATAATGTATTCGTCCTCCGAGGAAGTGAAGGCGGAGCTCCTGTAGAGGCACCTCGAGAAGGCAAAGGCGGAGGTGAAGAAGCCGTGCTCGGTGCCCGACTAAGTGCGGCAGGGCTAGCGGATCCAGAACCAATAGACGAACCAGTACGACTCGGTGGTGGGGGCAGAGATGCGAGTGCCTGGGGTTTGTTGTTGGGATTGACTTTGGGCGCAGGGGGCGGTGGTGGAGGTGCGCCGCTGTATGGATCCCAATTTGTCTTTTTCATCGGCACGCTATTGGTTTAATACCATTATGGTTTCAGCGAGTTTGAACGTGGGATTCAGGCGCAGAGGCACACCTCGTATTGCGGTCTCGTACATTCTGGAACCTCTCTACGCCAGAGTTGGTTACCTTTGAAGCTTTGGCCTTAAGCTCTGAGACTAAAGGTTTGTCAAAATAGACCGAGGATCAGCGGTGAGTCCATGAATGGATATGACATAGACTTGCAGGATGGCATGAATAAACCCGAGTGCCTGAGCGGGGGAGATATGAGGAAATGGAGGACGGAGGCAGATGGTGGTTGCTGGGAAAGAATTGGTAGATTGGGACATGTGAGGGCTTTACATAATGGCGGGAAATACATACAGTCGTCAAGGGTTCACAATGGCCGAAAACAGGGAGACTCAGAACCTCGAACGCGTGGATCGCAAGACAACAGCGGCGAACTGCAGGGACAAGAGCTTATGGTGATGCTTTCACATATCCGTGTGGCGGGCCCAGCGGTCCTTTTATCTCCTTGAAGAAGTCACCGAGGGACACGTCAATATACTTGGGTCATCATTCCGCTCTATTTTCAGGCTTTGCAAATATAGACCCCAATGCTTCATTCCCCCGGCCCCGGTTTCTGTGGAACAAAAACGACTGATATAGCCCGGTTGTAACAAACTATTAGGACGAAATTCTACGGATAAGGAAGGGGAATTGTACACGACAATACGGAAGGTTCTAACCAACAAATGAGATGAGGAGCATATGCATACATAATCACCACGACTCCACCCTACACCAAAAAGCCCCAGAGTCTCCGTCACTATGCTGGATAATGCTCGGAGGTGATCTTACACCGTGGACACGGATACCGGGGAGCAAGAACACATCACCGCGCGGTGCGCTTACATTGTGCGAACGCGTTTTGAAACAGGTTTTGGACCTTTCTATCTTCGACAACAACCTATCAATATCATGTGAGTATAAGCATCGCGCCATATCATTTTCATGAGTCACTTGGACAGGGTGCTGCGCACAAAGCAAGTGAGAAATGGTGAGCGGAGTCTGACTCACCTCTGGGCAGTCACAACTCTTCGAAGCACCATGCATATGCTGTTTACTCGTCTTGCATACTGCTAGTCCGCAGTCGGTCACTTCGCCGGTGTAGTACCGCAAATGAAAGTGCTGTTAAAGACAACAGCGTTAGTCATTCAAGAGAAGGGCCCCAGAAGCTGGAGACGAACACCACATCCTCTGTAATAGTCACCGACCCTATAAGATTACATCGGACCGCCCTTGTCAATACCCGCGTCTACCAACAGAAAACATATCACACTCACACTTCGTATTTGCACATGGTGAACAAGAATCGCGTGAGAGCACTTCCAAATCAGAGCGCAACGTCCCAATTACACCAAGACCGAGGGAGAGGGAGGACAAGTGGTGATGGGGGGCAGTAATAAACTTGGGTAGTCGTGGATCCTGTTTCATCTTATATGTACGCACCCCGGTATGAATCGGCGGGCTTGGAACAGCTGGGAAGGACACAGGGTTACCCACAATGCCCCAACAATAATTCCCCAGAGCCGACAAAGGAAAATGTTGCCTGTCCATGAACAGCAATAGAATTATTAGCGAGTGTACAAGGGTGGGTTGAGTTAAGCGGTTTGGTTTGCGTGGCCAAATATCCGGAACGGAGGCAAGTTCTTCTTAGTGCGGAATGCAAATAAGCTAACCCCTTAATTCTGGCGTTTTGCAATGCGTTGCGTTGTGGTTACCTAAGTCGACTCAAGGGCTTCGACCATGGGAAACCCAAGTGAGCCGGGTGTTCTTTATTGGTGCATTTACCTCCGAGTCATTAGCCACGTGGATTTGAGACCGTCTGCGTTATGCTCAAGAACCAAATCCACAAGTCTCTCGGTTTGTTTTCGCTTCGTGATCACTCCCACCCGGACCAGGAACAGATCACGTTGCGATGCGGACTTAGCCCTTTGAGGCCTGTGGTGCTATTACGCAGATTTCCGGCTTTCAAGTTGATCAACCCAAAACAACTCGGACAAAGGCTCGGGGGTATCGATCCAAAGCGCAAGGAGATAAGGGACTAATTATCTACCGGATGAGTCTGATGATCCGTTGGAAGTCGAGGTGCTGATCGCTCACTGCCCCTTGACTTTGAGTTATTCGCGTCGTCCAGAGTACGTATACTCGATTCCAAGCGACGGAAGCGAAGCTCTGCCAGGAGGAAGCCCTCAAGGATGGCAAGCAACACCCCTACTGGAAAAAACTCGCGATGCTCCCGGGCAATGCAACAGTGTTGATGACCGTAACCGAGGTCGGAGGGTATAGACAATTAGGATCTTCGCAAATCACCGTCAAGGCCGTCTCGTTTGATGTTGACAATCGATCTTGAAAACCTGCCTGGGTTGCGGTATGCTTTGTGAGGCTACGAGCCACATAAAGCTATGCCACAAAAGTTCCGATCAGGTTCTATTCAAGATGGTGAGTATATCGTGGATGGAGATTGAGCGATGCATGGCTATACCGAGGACTTCTTGCACAAGCGCAAAAACGAGGTTAAGTTGGTGGGCGCGAAATTCGGGTCATTTGACCCGCTTGTGTTACATTACATTCCCCAATTCGTCGGCCTGGTACGCCGGCGGAACAATTACATGTCTTCTGTGACACGAATCGAGGGAGGAAGAAGGGTGAGGGGCAAACCTGGATCACCACCAGGCAGGACAAAGGAGGTCGTGGGTTGGAAGTTTGCGGCTTATCCTGGCTTATCTGAGCTGGCTGTGCACGCGTTCACGCCTGGGTTCGTCAGTTACGCGAAGGCGCATTCACATCTATTCTCATGGGCTTTGGGAACCCAGGTCATTACCGCTGCTGATAGGCCAATTTTACCTTTTGGGTTTGTTGTAACCGAAATGAATCGGGCGTTATTCAGTCACAGCTTCTATTCTGCTCTCTCCCCGAAAGCGACAGATTAGCCATGGTTTCGCAGATCTCGTAACAGTGTAACAGAAGAACTAGCTGACATTGCGTGTCATGTATGGCGTAACGAATATCCACTTATATCTCCAGGATCCAAGCCGAACCTTAGGTTTGCTGACGCAAATGCTACGTTTTATTTTAGTATTGAACGGGTGAGCTCTTTCAAAGCCTCTGACGTACGCAGCCAAGCTGAGTATGGTGTGTTTTGTCAAAAATTTTTGACATATGGTAATACATTGTTGAATACCCTTACTTTTGGTCTGACACTTCAGCATTCGTTAAAGTGACTGGGGTGTGACATACGCGTGAGGTCGGGGAAGGCAAATTAGAGCATTAGTAGGGCTTAAATGACGAAGCAATGACAGCTGTATTTGAGGATCCCAAGCGTGCGGGCAAGACGGCCTCGCGGCATTCAAGTCGTGGCATCTTGGCACCAGCCACTGAGTGTAAGCACACCGAGCCGGTGGTGGATGCCTTCGCTGGTTGTTGTCAAGCTAATCCAATGTAATTGAGAGTGGTTAAAGGGTCATGAGATGCCGCTGGGGTCCTCTCCGCCGCCGATTTGTAGTTGGCTGTCGAATATATTGGCGACAGCTGCGGGGTGTTGTCAGTTTTCACCCTTGAAGCTTCGAGCTTGAGATCCGGCTTGTGAGGGAAGGCCGAGCGTAAAACCCAGGCTTGATCTACGGCAAGGACATTCAGTTCGTGAGTTGCCCGGTTCCCAAGGTCTTCGGCTTACCTGGTAAAGCGAGTCAATGCTACACTCCGCATCGAGCGGAATCACATCTTTTCCGTCAAGATCAGTGTCGTTAGCGATCGAATTATTTTTGACTGTTCCAAGTCAGCGCCAGCCCTCCAAACAAGAGCGTGAAGGGCGGTAATTCATGCGGGATCTATTACCTATTAAAATGGAGTGGGATATGGGCGACAAAAGCACCGAGTCATCTTTCGTTCAACGAACAAAAGGTGAGCATACCACGGATATGGTATGAAAACATTTCTCTCATTACCGTTATCTGATAGAGAGCTATGAGGCAGTTATGAACGACTAAAAATGCGCCACACCGGATTTGATGAGATCTGGATCAACGTGGTCACGTGGAAGACCCATAACCAGCAAAGACAATAAACGGCACGGACCTTTTGAGTATTTGTCCTGACCTCCCTCCGAGGAAATTGTTGATCAATCTCCCGTACATCGTTGTCCACAATTCACCTCAAGATTTTCCGTACCCCCTATCCGTCGCCGTGCTACAACACTTTGATCTGTATGACTCCGATTGGTCCGATGACTTCGCCACTCATGAGATAGACACGCGTCGTCAGGAACAGCCTCCATCACTTAAAGCTCAGTTTCTTACCATCATGATCCCGGCGCTCGAAGGGAAACTGAACACGAACTATGTTCCCACCCCAAAGGAAGTCATCGACATCAAGGATGGACTCGCGGGTTCAGAGGAACGACTTCGCGCGCTCTCGTCGCAAATCGACCATTTGCGAGATCGTTGTACCCAACTCTCTGTCGAAAAGGAGCGGTTGAGCGCCGGAATCACGAAGTACAGGGGCATGCTTGCTCCTGCTCGTCGGCTAATTCCTGAGATTCTTCAAGAGATATTTTACCACTGCCTTCCGACTTCTCATAACGCCATTATGAGCAGTAAAGGTGCTCCCCTTCTGCTAGGAAGGGTTTGCAGTCAGTGGAGGCAGGTTGCGTATTCTACGCCGCGGCTGTGGGCTACCATTCACATTGTCGTCCCTTCCGCTGAGCCATATAATCCTAATGCACCAACTGATAATTCCGCGACGCTTTCGGTCGTCTCGTCCTGGCTCTCACGCTCCGGAGCTCTTCCACTATCCATCTCCCTATCTTCGTCTGTATACTCTCTTGATCCATCAATTCCGACAAATCCAGTCGTACGACCCTTCCTTGACCTCCTCACCCCTTTCGCTTCTCGTTGGAAATCCATCGCTTTCAAAATCGAGAATTACGACTGGACAGAATTCTTCGGCCTGTACAGCGCAAATGATGTACCCCTGCTGGAGAAGGCCCACTTTGACGGCATTCAGGTTCCTCGACCTGCATCCGGCGAGTCGCGTCCGCCGGATTTCGACGCCGCCATTCGAGATAACGGCATATTACACTCACCGCGGTTACGATCTGTGTCTATACCCCGATATGGAGCGAAGATACTACAGTTGCCCATCAGATGGAGTGAGCTCATTGAGCTGAACCTCTCCAATGGCGCATTTTCGCTGCAGGACATCTTGAAGGCTTTAGCCCAGTGTCCAAGTCTTCTCAACTGCTCCGTTTCCGTATCAGATTGGAACAGTGTGGTGGTCTTCGACGAATTATACACACCGCCCAAGGTGGTTCTACCTAAATTGGAAGTGTTGATGCTGAAGGATGACATGGGCGGACATGACATGCCCGCCTTGCTCGAGAGCTTGATTGCGCCGCAGCTACAGCATCTTGCTTTTCGTCGAGGGATGAACTGGGGAGGGGAGCTGTACTCGGATCTTCGGCCTTTAATGCGGGCGTTTGGAGTCTTCTTCCATAGCTTGATCCAACCACTTCAGGAGCTGTGGCTGGAGGCGAATTCGCTACCGGGAGACGCTGTGATGCAGCTTCTGGAAATGTTGCCTGGGCTGAAGAGATTGTCAATAGAGAGTTTTGGGAAGGCAGAGACGGCACCAGACGAGCAAACTCCTTTCGTGTGGACAACCCCGAATTCATTCTACTTCACAGATGCACAGCTGAGAAGATTCATCCCCAAAGTTCTCACTATCCGAGTCCAATTAACCCCGTCACCTGCTCCAACAGGGAGTGATGCCAACGATACTGATTCAGATCTAGTTTCGGATTCGGACGCCCCTCCCGATGAAACGTCGCAAGGGTTATTAACCTCACCTTCCACCTCTTCCAGATCCGAAAGCAAAACCATCATCGGACGTCTTTGTCCGAGCCTCGAAGTCTTTTGCTGCTCAGGAGCCATGTTTTCCGAATCTTTGTTCCTTGAGTTTCTTCGCGCCAGATCCATCAGGCATCACGAGCTGGGTGTCGCCCACCTGCGAAGAGCGAGCGTGTCACTTGTGCCTGGCAGGAAGAAATCTGAAGATTTCGCCCGCCGGGTGTTGGAGCTAGGAAAGCAAACAGGGATGGGCGTACATCTAAACTACATGAAACCTCTTACCCTTCCACCTTTGCATCGCGACAGCCTATTTTCTCCGTATCAGGGTATTGATACCGGAGAAGATTTGAACTATCCTCCTGTACATTTCGGATTTTGGTAGTCAGAGAACGACTGATACAAGACCCACATCTATACCCTTCTTGTTCTTTCCTGTGTCTAATTAAACTTTTGTGTGATATACAAGTTGCGAGTGGTAGGTTGGATTTTGTTATACGTCGTTTCTGTTTTTGGATGTCGTCTTCATTGGTTTGATGATTTTAGGCGCCCATGCTGTTACCTGTAACGTTCACCCTGGACTCGTGATGCCATGATCACTTGCAACGCACCGTCATCTCTATGGATCCAGCCTCGGCCGCAGGGTCCTCCCCTGTCCCCAATAATCATGACAACATCGCACCAACCAAGGTGGCTCTCAATCGATTGGAATCTCACCTCCGACATCTCGACGAAGAGGTCAGCAAACTCCAAGACAGGCTTGGGGAACTTGACTGGCAGAAGAAGGCGTTGAAAAGGCACATTGACTTGCGAGATTCCCTCAATGCTCCTATCCATCGACTCTTTCCTTCGCTGCTTCGTGAAATGTTTTGTTATTGCCTCCCCTTCGGTCGCAATCCTGCCATGAACAATCAAGAAGCGCCCATCCTCCTCGGTCAAGTATGCAGTCAATGGCGGCAGATTGCACACAGCACTCCGGAGCTCTGGGCAGCCATTCATATACCTCTACCGGCAGGCCGCCAGACAGGATTTGCATCCTATGCAAATCGTAAACACGAAGCTGTTCGCCTTCAGGGAATTGCATCTTGGCTCTCCCGTTCCAGGGACCTCCCCCTGTCTATATCCCTGACTGCAGGCGATCTTTTTGCGCCAGCCATATCAACTAAAATGGTCCTACCGTACCTTAAACTTCTATCTTCATTTTCGCTCCGCTGGAGACTCGTTTACTTCCACGTACTTGGGTTTGACTGGATCCAGCACTTCTTCTCCCGCTACAAGGCATCGGATCTCCCCTTGCTGGAGAAATTGCACATTGATGGCTCGAGGTGTAACACTAGCAAGTTCACGCGTGCTGGAGCCATGAAGGCACTTTCACGAGAGGATAGTTTCTTGTATTGTCCTAAATTGCGGTGGATATCGTTGCCGCTACTTGGGGAACTTATCACAGAAGCACCTGTGCAGTGGTCACAGATCACGGTACTGAACCTCAACGGTGCTTGCAGCTGCTCTCTATTCCAAATCATGCGCACGCTATCCCTGTGCCCGAACCTCCTAGGCCTCAGCGTTTGCTTCGACATTTCATCTTCCTCGGCAGACCTGTCTCTGGAACAGACGGTCAGCCTTCCACATCTCTATTACCTCTGTGTCGTCGATCATTGCACGTCGTTTGACTCAGTACGATTCTTCAATCACCTCTGTGCCCCGGGCCTTCGATGTATTGCATACGACCGTTACCCGCCGTCGCCCTGGTTATCCCATATCATCACACCAGAGTCCCTCTCTCCGAAGCTCTTCAGAGCACTGGAGTCTTTCATAAGCAAAGCTCGACAGCCTGTTGAAGAGCTTTCGTTACAATATGATTGGCTTATAGAGGGGGACTTGTTCAGATTCTTATCTCTTCTGCCTGACCTGAAGAGACTGTCACTCCGGGGCAATGGGAGGTCAATCAAACCGTCCTTTTTCACTGACTCCTTGCCGCAACCGTTGCTGTTCGATGACATGCTATTCGAGAATCTGCTCATAATTCCTGACAAGAAGGACATTGTGATCATAACGAAAGATGTCAGTGACCGTGGAAGCCTGTCTGTTGGCGAGGACAGCAACGACTCTGATGATAATGACGGGTTTTCCCGTCCTGTGGGAATCACCAGGCTATCCGACTGTGACGAAGGCGGTGAAGTATGGCAGGAGACCTATAACTTCTTCTGTCCTAAGCTACAAATTCTTCAATGTACTGGAGCTATGTTCTCTGGAGAAAGCATCCTCAAATTCGTGCGATCGCGAGCCTGTTCGTCAAAGAGGTTTGGAATATCGCGAGTTCGGGGCGTAGATATTTCGTTTCCTCTTGGCGTGGAGAAACCTTCGGACGATTTACTGAACGAAATAAAGGCTTTGGCGGAGGAAAATGGAATCTCCTTGTTTCTCCATTTCATGCCCTGGACGTCAGAGAACACGCCTATGTCTTTTCCCCAAACTTCAAGTGATGGACTACATGCAGTCGGGTTTAGGATGAATGATGCCTCTGTATTTAGCGCCGTATTTTGACTATAGTACTTCTCCATGGGCCATAGAGGCCGAGGAATGGCATCACTCGGAAGTTTCATTAGTCACTATGTATCCGTCAGTGCTTTATAAGACTCATATGACACCATATTCTGTCAAGCACCGGATTTGGTAACATCGGATATTTCGATTTCCGCTTACTTGCGAGCCGAGCTATCATGTTCCGGGGTTATCCACTCGACCGAACTATCAGAAAGGTTCCCCTTGAACTTCGGGCTAGGTTGACGTTTCTCACCGATGGCCGTCTGGCGACCATTGATCGGCGTCCGGAGATGGGAAGGTTTTGATGTGCTGAGCGCGCAAGTCCCGATAACTTCTACTCGTTCTCCTTGGGTCTCTGTATATGTATTTATATATGATACCACATTTCGTTGACTCGACGGGACGTTTACGGGGAACGCAAGGAAGCTCAAGTGTGTAGTGACTTTGAGGTTCACAATACGCTCAGATCGAGATTGCCATTGGATAGGCAGGACTATAGGATTGTCGTCCATCACGTATGTCCAATCCAACATCCACGTCAGAGAACGCGAGTTACATCTAGAGGATCACATGTTGCCTTCATAAATCCAAAGTTAGTTATAGTGAAACCATCTAGCATTTCCTGGAAGTCAACAAAGATGAGATACCAAGTCTTTCTGTCATAATTCATGAGGATACATCCGAGTGTTCTGAGGGGTGGGGAGATGTTAACCAATTACTAACGCTACCAGAAGCCTCAGTGATGGAGATGGAACAGATTGCGTGGGAGAAGAACGGTTTAGCTACGTGGGTCCGGAACTCGTGGAGTATGCGGAAGGAGGGTTGCAGTGATCTAGCTGTTGCGTTAGAAATTGTGGAAAAAATGCTTTGAAGGGATAATCAAGCAAATCAAAGACAATGTTACAGGGGCTAGGCCACTTGGAGGAGTTGAGCATTGAACGTTGAACGTTGAACTTTGTGTTTGGTCGTAATCAAATCAGTGTTTCGCCTCTCCAAGGGTAACCTTGCTTGGATGGCTCACGATATGTCATTGATTCAACGTTTTCAACTTTCGTCATAAGTAGCTTGTCAGTTTGGTAACACAATTCAATTGAAGGTTCTAAGGGATTTGGCTTTGTTCCGTATCACCTCCGAAATGGCTGTCGGATAACACTCGATGTTCCTCCCATGATTGGCTGATGAGTTCTAAAGATAGCATGTTGGTACTGAGGTCCATAAACGCGTTTTCGGGGAATGCCGATGTTCAGTTCCGTTTTGTTAGCCTAATTCGTCATCTTCTTGTCCTCAACCCGTTCCATAAGTACCATTCATCGAGGACCTTCCAAAAGTCTGCGCAAGAGCCCATAAGTGCTACGATTACAAAACAGGCGCGCGGCTATCGTCTTCGTATTTCAATAATTACAGAGGTTAAAAAATCCAGTGTTTCTTGTGTTGTAGACGCGTCTCTGTCCATTTGAACTATGGCCTCGATGGATAGATTGTTGTTGGATACTAGTGAGTGCCAATGACCGGATTGTAACGATACATGCAACTCAACACTGGGACAGAGGTGCAGACAGTCACAGAATAGATTCGGAGCTTGGGAACGGGCCGAGAACGCGTGTTAAGGGACGTTTGAACCGAGTTTGGTCTAAGTGATGGAAATGTGGCTACAGCGAGGCAAGACTCGCACCACAACTCGACCTCAGTCACCTTGCGGACTCTGGCTGGTCTTCATTCCTGGGATATCTATTCCCGTTTCACGACCGTCACGACTTCTGGCCATGGCCAACATCTTCTGTCTTGCCTCATCCTTCCCATACACCCTTGTCCTTACTGCTTTCGCCCTCGCTGTTCCTGTGTGCGTCCATGCCATTCCAACCATTAACCTACGGCTGATAAAACATCCTTCCCCTCAGAGTTTTTGCTCTTCCACCCCTCACATCGTCTGTCCTTCACTGCTACTCTCATAATAATCTACCCTAATAATTCTCACTCTAGTGAACACAACAGGCGGGCACCTGCATTGGCAATAATGGCTGCATTCTCTCCCCTTGCTATTACAGGATTCACTCTGCTGGCAATCGTGACATCCTACTCTCTCCTTCGCCTCTACCGCTTCCTAAAGCCCCGCCTCCTGTCAACGGCGACGAGAACTGCATTACCCCAACCCGTTTCCGCTGGTCGGACATCATCCCTCTCCCTCTACTCCCCTTTCTCCTTTATACGCACTCGCCAGAAATCAACCTCCAAGCCAGCACCGACTCGGAGTCGGTGGTCCCCATTATCCTCTCTTTTTCGTCGGTTGACTCGACCGTCTTCTCCACTTCATCTGTCTGGAGCAGAACTATTGCCAACGACAATGCCCAACTCTCCTTCCAAGACCCATTCTCTCATCGACCTTCCGGTTGTGTCTGGCTCTTTGCCCATCTCTATTTCAAAGAACCATGGCCACAAGTTCAAACCGACAGGGCGGCTCTCAAGGTCTTCTAGCATGGACACTTTACCCTCATACAGACCTCTTACACCAGTTCCGGTCTCGGTTCCTGTGCCTGTCCACACCATCCCACCACCTCCTTCGACACTACCGCCACCGAGTCCAACACCTCTTCCTGGGATGACTGATTCGGACATACCCCTGGTCCCTATCACACCCCCTAAGCCCAAATACACGCCCGCTGCCATGACCAGTCCAAGTGGTCTACTTACACCGCCACCGACGACCACGTTCCCGGCCATCAGCCTATCACCGTTCAAGCCGAACAACTCAACAGCAATATTATCAAACAACGTTGTGGGCCCCAGACCAAATTCTCCCAGTCCCAGTCTCTTCCTTTCTTCACGCACACTCTCTTCACTTTCGCTTTCACCTCGCTCGTTGTACTTACAACAGCACAAAAGGAGCAAAAGCCTTGGAGGGGTAGCTGTGAAGAAGATATCTCCCCCGCAGTTTGACCTGGACGCCTGGGAGCCAGAGCACACCCAGGACGTGGTGGACTCGACAGCGGAAGCTGATAACAAGCAGACGCATACACTCATCGTACCTGCACTCGAGAAGGGGAAAGCGAAGGAGAAAGCGGTGGGAAAATCGAAGTCAGTTTCTCCTGCTACTGGCACACCCAAGTTCCTTCTGAACTTCTCTTCGTCTTCATCCTCAACGGCATCGGACTCTAGTTTGACATCTGATTTATTATCTCCTTCACCTTTAACCTCAAATCCCGATTCTGCACCTGCCTCGGCTCCGCTCAAAACCCTTCGCACGACTAGCTGTTCGTCGAATTCGTCTGACATTGCCAAGACTTCGGAGCACGACTCACTCCTCCCTCGACCCATTCCTCTCGTGGATATCGATATGAACGTAGGTGCGGACGTGATGTTAGGTTTTGGGACTACTGGGAAGGCTGGCGGATGGGGCTTTGATGCTGAGGAGGGGGCAAATGTTGAACGCATGCTTATGGACTTTGATGTGCCGGTGACCGCTCCTTTCCCCGCGGGTGCGGAGGGAGCGTTTAAAGGTCTGGGTGTCAAGGCTGAGCAAAGGGTTGAGGAAAGGTTGATTGAGTTCGAGGACGCGGATACTGAGGCGGGTGTCGAGCACGTGCGAGAGGAGAAGTGGGAATGGGAGCATGACCCAAAGGACCAAAACGGATGGGACTTACAGGCTGAAGCAGCCGCCGATCATGATAGTGGCTCGGAGCCTGCTGGCGCTGAGGTTCTGCCGGAGGATGAAGATGATGTTGCGCTTCCACCTGCACCATCACCTAAGGCGGTAGTACTAGACAAGGAGCCCAACATGGACGTCGAGGCGAGGCCAGAGATGGAACTCGAGTACCCTGATCCGGACCTTCTTCCCCTTCCTGAGGCGATTGACGTCCCACCCTCAGTGCTGACCAAACCTGCAGATCCTCCAGTCATCTCTATCTGCACCCAGGACTCCGTCTTGCGCAGGGACGATTCTGAATGCGATTCGGACATTGTCTCTGCATCGTCCATTGGGAGGGCGACGCCAGTGTCACTGGGGCAAACGCCAACACCACCCGCTTCACCACCTCGCGAAGCCAGGGCTGTCTCTTTGCCAAAAGTCATTAAGGGTTTGAGTGAATCGAGCCCGAATGGGTCGGTTGGCTTGACGCCTGTGGTGCAATGCCCTGTTACTATCGACGTGGACCCGTTGGAGGAGGAAGTTCTTGTTGTCGACGGGGCGGAAGGCGATTCTCCGTTATCACCGAGGGAGGACATGGATGTGCAAGTCCTGGTGGGGCCGAAGCAAGAGGACGAGGGAGAGGGAGAAGGAGAGGAGGCATTGGGCGTTCCAATCTTGGATGGACCTCTCGTCAGCTCGCCTGCGAGCATATCCATAGATCTGAATGAGTCGGATCGGGAGTGGACGTTCAACGTCGAGGCGGACGGCGAAGAGGGGGATAGTGATGGTGATTTCACGGTCGAAGTCGAGGTTGTCCCAGCTTCCCCTTGCGACCGGGTTATTGGTTGGGAGTACGGGTCAGACGACGATGAGGAGCCGGAGATTGAGGCGGAGGTGGGACCCCGACCTTCTAATAAGGTCGAAGAGATGAAATGTCCCTCTGATGACGGAGCACGCGAAGACCCGGAGCGGCCGGATGAGGAAGTACAAGTGGTTGTGAAAGAGGCGTCAGAGAGCGAGGAACGGGGGGTAGAAGCAGAATGTTCCGAGGTTTTGACTCCTGAAGTTGAATGCCAACCGGAAACTTTGCAGGAAGCGCCCGCATCACCATCTGCGGCTGCAGTGACTCACGAGCTTGCTTCAGTATCAACCTTGGCGCCGGTTCTGCAGCCTAGCACGTCTCTTCCAGGTACCTTCCCCGATGCAGCACCACCACGTAAACCTGAGTCTGAGGTCCAATCACTCTCCCCAGAGCCATTGCCACAACCTCCACTCCGTCGACGCGTCCGTTCACCGCTGGAAGAAGCTATTGCTCGCACACGTTCGCCACTTGAGGCCGCGCTCGCCATGCAGCTCCGGCCTGGCCTTGGCCTCGGCGCGGACCCTGCGTGGATGGTGAGATTCTTGATGGTGATGTGGGGATGGGTGTTTGGGTTAGTGTTGGTCCCATCCGCTGAAGCATGAAGACGCTCTTGGTGGTATCTAGGTTTCCACGTCTCCTAGAGTTGGTTTCGTTGTGATAAGAAGTCGCCAATGGCGTGGACTGTGTTTTGTGGTTTTTTTTGATCCTTTTTGTTCTAGCATGCATGCATTTCTATCGGATTCCCAGTGTCGTCATATTATGTAGCATTGTTTTCAGTTATTCTTTCAGATGTGCATAGGACTACTCCACTCGTTATGATCAAGTCATTTGTCGCCTCGCAGGATTCCCCTTCGCTAGCAGTTTATAAAGATATAGGATATAGGTGAATGTATGATAAACCTACGACTCCCGCTCGATCGAATCATAAGCGGGAGGGTGTTCACTATAGAGATATGTTGTAGGATTTGCCAGGACCGTTCCCTTTCCAGGACCACGTAAAGTCCTTGCATCCGTCGAGCCCTGCTGAGAATGTGGAGGAACAACATGAGACTGGTTAGCCATTGCAGATGATTCCCCATGGTTACGTGTAGATGAACTGAGTTCGTGTCTAGCTGTTACAACAACCGCAAAATATCCTGGAGGAATGGCGCTTGGGATATAAGGTGTCCCGGGACCCCCGCCGCTACTACCACCTTGGCTGCCGCCAGCCTCGAGGGCCCGAGTAGCGTTGTAATAATCATATGCCGCCTGGCCCTTTCGCGGCCAATAGCCAAGAGCTTCATTCGGACGCTCTACCTCTGGTCTGATCGACGGTTGATCGTTCGGCGAGGTCTCTGGCGACGGTGGGAGTGGAAATGTGAGGTTAAAAGGAGTGATGACGACTGAACTCGAAATGGGGAATGAATCAGAAGAATTTGGTGACATGATGTATTCCGAAGATCCCGATTGACTGGGATGTTTGGAGGAAAGGAAGAGAATGCGCTGTAGGAGCTGCAGGCGGATCTTATAGGGAAGGAGTGTGAGGAGGAGAATGAAGAGGGATCCGAATACCACACCGAGAATCGTGCCTACGGACCCCCCCCCCCCCGAAGATGAACGCGAATTGTTGGAGGCAGCGACACCGGTCTGTGAAGGCAAGCTTGGTGTGGCACTTTGCTTTGGCGTTACAGTAACAATGTGATAGCTTTTGAGCCCCCAGGTTGAATCGCAGTGGCAATCTCCACTTCAACTTCCTCTGGGGGCGTGATCTCGAAATAATCAAGTCACAACCACCCTCCTTCTCGTTCATTCGTTATGGTGATTGTATGCTGGCCACCCGACAACGAACCAGATTGGTAGAAAAGTGCGTTCTTCTGGACGGAACCTCCTGGTATTCCGGTAAACATGAAGGTTTTTTTTCCGTCCACGCATAGCTCGATAGTGTGGGACATTCGACGTTCCGCCATCAGAGACAGTTCCATACACGGCAACGGAAGATCCTGCCAGTAGTGGGTTACTTTTGAGTTCATGTCAACAAAGTTCAGAGAAGCATGGACAGATCCACCTGTGAATGTTAGTTGTGCGGATGCATTGCAGGTCTTGGTGAGAGAGACACCGTCAAATTCATGACTCCAGTGGCAGCCGGAAATTGGTTGAGAATACACAACCGCAGGGACTTTGTCATCCATTCTGTATGATGACATATATAAATGGCTTTGCCGAGCGGGGGCGATGGAAGGATGTGAGGGGAAGAGGGGAGAAAGAAAGCGAGGATGGCATTAAGAGGGGTTAAAAGCCTTCCATGTGCATGAGCACTCCCTCTTTTGCAGCCCTTCAGGAACGACGCTTCTTGATCTTCTACCACTACCACCCGGCCGTGGGAACTCGTCACCCCTGCACTACGCCAGACTCTACTCTACCGAACACCTCACATTAATCGACATCGTCCTTCATCGGGCCTCTCTTACGACCTGATTCTTTGTC
>JAEUWQ010002253.1:0-28331 GCA_018524765.1 Podaxis sp. AQ799166
TTAAAAAGCTCGTAGTTGAACTTCAGACCTGGCTGGGCGGTCCGCTTAACGGCGTGTACTGTTCGGCTGGGCCTTACCTCTTGGTGAGCCGGCGTGCCCTTTATTGGTGTGCGTCGGGGAACCAGGACTTTTACCTTGAGAAAATTAGAGTGTTCAAAGCAGGCCTATGCCCGAATACATTAGCATGGAATAATAAAATAGGACGTGCGGTTCTATTTTGTTGGTTTCTAGAGTCGCCGTAATGATTAATAGGGATAGTTGGGGGCATTGGTATTGAGTCGCTAGAGGTGAAATTCTTGGATTGACTCAAGACCGACTACTGCGAAAGCATTTGCCAAGGATGTTTTCATTAATCAAGAACGAAGGTTAGGGGATCGAAAACGATCTGCCAAGGATGTTTTCATTAATCAAGAATGAAGGTTAGGGGATTGAAAACGATCAGATACCCTGAGGGCGGGCATTCTCCAATGTCCTCTGTGAGTCCTTGTCGAGGGCCTCAGGCTTATGGGGTGATACCCAACTAACATCACAGCCAGGAGCTAGCCATCTATCTATAAAATCTAATATCTATCTACTGAGGAATATACAGGTTCGGGCATTGCTAATTGTTGGATTTACGAGGAATTGTAAGAAGTAAGGACAACTATGAAAGCCTATCCAGGTTGGTAGTAGAAAATCCTTACAAATTTGGATGGTGTTAGTGACTTTGAGTCAAGACCCGAACCTGGATCACTACATCGGACAAACCACCCCAATATTAAGGGTGGACCACAATTCCTATTGACCTGTTCTATAGATACAGCCCTATAAGAAAAGCGGATAAGTGGATCACTTCCCACCTTCCGATAGACCAAAGAATCATACTGATCATGATCTCTTAGATCCCCTTAGACTCTATTGAGCCCTGATTGGCTCTAAAATACTATCTGCCCTTAGGGTAGACCCTGTTGATTACTGACCTTTATCAACCTGACCTTGATCTTTTAGATCCCTCTAGACTCTCTGGCGCCCTGACTGGCTCCACCAACGAACAGCATGTCCCTAAAGTAAATTCTGCAGAAAACTGACCTATTCTACAGATGCAACTATATGACCTTCTAATTAATGGGTAAGCCCAAAGTTCCTCTGACATTAATCTAGCACTGCTAGATCTCAGTTAAAATACTCAACTGACAATCTCTCTAACCTGACTACCATCAATCAGGTACATCCAGATCTAAACTAGCCCTAAATGCTCCGCTGACAATCAGGTAACCCTGAATCCGCAAATGACTGATAAAGTATAGTAGAAAATCACTAACATATCTCCAGATCTTCCCGCAGCTCCCACTTGACCATCCCAGTCAGCAAATCAACATCAGGTAAGGCTCAACAATCCACTAGATACAACATTATAGACTATACTCTATATTACTATATATAATTTATAAAATGACCTGAATCCTTTACCATACTCTTCCGACCAACATTCCACAGGAGAATAATGAAGCTACAATAGAAAGGACTAACCCGTCCTCCCTGTATCCGCAGTAGACTCAAAATGCTAGACCTTAAAAAGTAAACCACCCTTTAACAGACCATCCAACAAACACGACTTCAAGAAACACTACCTAAGAACTCAGATAAGTAATACTTAATGCTACCACACTCATAAGACATCTAACAGTTTCATACTCTTATAGATAATAGAAAAACCAGAACAGAATGTCGACTGAACAACTCCTACAACCCGTAAGACCCATAAACACTAGCCTAAAACTAGAATAGTACCAGACTTGTAATAAACACTAAACCCATAAGATCCCCATAGAAATGAAAGGCCTGAGAACCGAACTTGGTCAAAAGAAAGGTAACCGGATAGATATAAAAGACCTGAATCCCCAGTAAGTATCTCTAACACCACTCTCCATGGCTAAGAATACCCCCACTCCCACTCCCATCCCCTCTGACCTCTCAGGCCATAAGTGAAAAGACCACTCAGAGCCAGTCTCTGATAGCAACCAACCGCTTGCCACTCTGACCAATTCTAGCAGTCACTCCAAGAAGAAGAAGGACAAGAAAAAGCAAAGGTTATTGGACATGGAGATAGACAATTCACTGGTACCCTTCCTCGACTCCCCAACTCCGTCGAATACCAACAGCCTGACAAGTAAGCCTTCACAATTAAAGAAGTGCATGAACTAACAATGCTCACTAGCTAACCCTGTCCAATCTGCTCTCAACAAGGCATTCACTGACAACGAGTCAACCAACATCAGTGAAGTCGACAAGGATCCCAAACCCACCTCCCTTAATGAAACCCCCGAACTCTCTGATGATGATGGTAAGCAATCCCGCTAGCTATAACCTACTGATTTACTAACTCCGTTGAAGAATGGGACATCTGGGTTAACCCCATAGTAGACAACTCTGGTGATAGGTGGACTCCACTCGAAGACAAGTCTCTCAAGCCTAAGTTCTACACGACTACAGACCCCTACCCTGCCGACTGGGGTAACGGTGAAACCTTCAAGACCAACCTATTGACCTTCTTCATGAATGACCATAGAGTAAGTCCCTCCTTAAAACCACTACACCCCATTACTGAAACCTCATAGTTCAAGCTGCTCGTGGCATATGCTGGTGCCACCAAGACCCAAGAAAAGAAGAACGCCGTAATTGCAGCCATTAATGCCTTGCTAGACAATGAGATAGTCAAAGGAGAAGACATTGAAGAAATATGCCCCGAATCACCATGGTACTCGGTCAATGTCCACAGTTGAGAGGCAGTCAAAGAACTAGAAGAGATAGGAGCTGCATATACCCTTAGCAAAGGTGATCTCATTACCTTCCATAGTCTAACCACCAGCTGCTCTCTCCATGTCACCCTTCATGTGAAGGTCTTAGCAAGCCGAAATGCGTCGTGGTCCAGTGTCAAAGTCCAGGACACTCTACAGTCCATCTGGGACAACACCATCACCATCAGAGTAGCCCAGCTTTGCTCCTCCGAGTATTTCGCCATCATAGACTTCCACCACAAGCCCCCTGCCTTCATTCCTAGCACCTACCACCCCGACTCCTTCTCCAAACTCGAAATCCGTTTTGCCTATGACTGCAAGATCTGTCACTCTCATGACCACCCCACTGCCGACTGCTGTTTCAACAAACTGAGGAAGACTTGGAACATGGGATTAGGGGAAGCAGCTCAAGGAACGGCTCCTGGTGAAAAGAAACTAGTCTATGTCTAAGTCTATACCTCCCCAACCACCTGTAACTCGCGTCGTTTATCACTTTCTATCCCTACTAGTTACTATATATCACTCCCCACTCTCCAAGCTGAACCATCTGATAAGACCACCTCTGAACATAAGGCAGTCAACCTTAAGAGTAACCAACTAAAGACCATTTGAAAGAAATAATAGCACCTTATAAAAATGCCAACATGAGAGCTGACCTCTA
This sequence comes from Podaxis sp. AQ799166, assembly GCA_018524765.1. Taxonomy (NCBI): domain Eukaryota; kingdom Fungi; phylum Basidiomycota; class Agaricomycetes; order Agaricales; family Agaricaceae; genus Podaxis; species Podaxis sp. AQ799166. The sequence goes on from JAEUWQ010002253.1 coordinate 3,439, forward strand.
ACCATCTAAGACAACCTCTGAATATAGACCCACTCAGCTCGGGAGACCCTCGGGGATAGAACCAGCCCTCCCTCTATAACACTAAGACTCAAACCCACTATCAAGATCAAACTTGGAGTAAGAGACACAACATCAACAAGAGACATGATCTCAGACCTTATAAGACAACCTTTGAATATAAACCCCTTCAACATTAGAATCCCTCATAGATAAAACCAATCCTCCTTCTAAGACACTAAGGCTGGAGCCTCCTACCAATAGTTTAGACCCAGAGTAAATGATACAACGTTAACACGAGATATGACTTCTGACCTCTTAAGGCAACTTTGAATACCCACTCACTCTATAATGGGAACCTTAATGAATAGAAGTAGTCCTCACACTATGACATTAAGTAATGAACCTAGTAGCAATAAATCAAACCTGGAATCTGAAATATGATATCAACTTGAGAAACAATTTCTTTCCTTATAAGGCAACTTATGGACACTAGCCTGTTTGGTGCTGGAAGCCTTAACAGACAGAATCATCCCTCCTTCTATGATACTAAGACACAAACCTGTTAACTATAGCTCAAACTTGGAGTCTAAAATGTAATATCAGCCTGAGATAGGACCTTTTTCCTTATAAGGCAACTTATAGACATTGACCAGTTCAGTACTAGGAACTTCAACAGATAAAGCAGCCCTACTTCTATGAAACTAAGTCATGAACCTGGTAGCAATAAATCAAACCTGGAGTCTGAAATATGATATCAACTTGAGAAACAATTTCTTTCCTTATAAGGCAACTTATGGACACTAGCCTGTTTGGTGCTGGAAACCTTAACAGACAGAATCATCCCTCCTTCTATGATACTAAGACATGAACCTGTTAACTATAGCTCAAACTTGGAGTCTAAAATGTAATATCAGCCTGAGATAGGACCCTTTCCCTTATAAGGCAACCTGTAGACATTGACCAGTTCAGTACTAGGAACTTTAACAGATAAAGCAGTCCTACTTCTATGAAACTGAGTCATGAACCTGGTAACAATGGATCAAACCTGGGTCTAAAATAGGATGCCAGTGCAAGACTCAACTTCTTTCCTAATAAGGCAACTTATGGATATTAACTCATTTAGTACTGGGAACCTTAACAGATAAAACCAGCCCTCCTTCTATGGTACCAAGACGTAAACCTATTAACAATAAATCAAACCTGAAGTCTAAAATGTAATATCAGCATGAGGTGCAACTTCTTTCCCTATAAGGCAACTTATAGACGATGACTGGATCAGTACTGGAAACCTAAACAGATAAAACTAGCCCTACTACTATGATACTAAGACAAGAACCTGAAAAGTGATGTTAACAAGAAATATGACCACTGACCTTATAAAACAAACCTCAGATATAAACCAGTTCAGCACCAAGAACCTTCATGGATAGAAACAGTCCTTCTGCTAGGGCACTAAGACATGAATCTACACCAACAGGTCAGACTTGGTATATAAAGTGCATTGTCAGGATGAGATACAACTTTTAACATTTTAAAGCAACTTTGGATGTTAACCTATCAAAGCTGGGAACTCTCATAAACAAAACTAATCCTTCCTCTATAACACTGAAACATAAATCTACCATCTATAAGCTAAACCCAGTATATGAAAAATAAAATCAACATGTGAGATATGACTTATAACCTTTAAAGCAACTTCCAGATATTAACCTCTCAATGCTAGAAACCTTCACAGACAGAACCAATGTTTCTTCAACAACACAGAGGCAAGAAACTACTATCAATGGATTAATCCCAGTGGAATAGATACATAGAGCACAAAGAACCCACTAGAAAAAACTAAACAAAGGATAAAGCTGGTCACACTATCAGAAAGATGCCTAAACCTACACACCTCAGAACACACAATCACACAATGAAGTCACCAACCTGGGAAGAAATTCCCAAAACCACCCACATGGAGGAGTCCTACTCACAACAACATCATGGAAAGTCACAACAATACATCAGAGTTTAGCACTGGCTGTTCTGGAACACGGAACAGTAACATCGGGATGAGAGTGCCATCTGCTGCAGAGCGCTTAAGGGCTTGCAGTATAAACACGAGTGCGGCAGATGCCCACACCAACTCCTTAAGCCTGGGGCCAACTATGGGCCCTAGGCCCCAGGACCAAGAAACTAGGGCCCCACAGGTGCCAGTTTCAAGGGAGTTGACTGGCTCTGATGTACAGCAAAACTCCTGTATGACCAGTCCCCATGATGCAAACCACTCTATGACTCACAACAATGATACAAACCATCCCAAAAGACCAGAAATGAAATCTAAGAAAATTGGAATCAAAATAGGATCACTGAACACAAGAGGGAAAAGATACACCAACTATAGATCCAAATACCCAGACCTAACAACACTCATTCATAAAAATAAAATCACTGTACTAGCTACCCAGGAGACTAAACTAGCAGAAGGGGAAAGTCAGGAACTTATGAAACAAAACCCAAAAATCATAATTGAGAGCAATGAAGGAGAAGATGGGGCTGGAATAGCCTTCATACTAAACAAAGACCTTCTCAACTGGAACCCAAACCAACAACCATCATGGTCACACTCCCCAATCATAAAAGGAAGAGCCTCCCTACTAACACTTGAGTGGAATGAACAAGAAATCCAAATCATTAACATATATGCCCCCAATGACCTCCAAGCCAAGATGAACTTCTACAAAAAGCTTTTCCAAGAAATCACAAAACTAGATATACGCAACCCTATTATACTAGGAGACTTCAATTTTGTAGAAGAACCACTAGACCGACTACCCCACCACAAAGATGATAACTGTCTCTCTCAAATATGGTCCACAATAACAAATAAGTACAAGCTAGTAGATGGATGGAGAACAACCAATGAACATGAAAAAGACTACACCTACCACCAAAACTCCAGCTTCTCTAGAATAGATAGAATCTACATAAACAGAGAACTCTTCAAACTCTCATATGACTGGCAAATCCAAGAAGGAGCAAACATCTCAGACCATCGACTAGTAACTGCCAACATCATGAGACAAGGACTTCCTTACATTGGAAAAGGTTTATGGAGACTAAATATAGACACCATAGAATTTCAACCATTTATTCGCAGAACACGAAAAATCCTACTAGAAGCAGAAGAAAAAATGGAAAGAACAGAAGAAGAAGGCACTAGTGCTACAGAAATATGGATCCAAACAAAAAAAATAATAAAACAGCTTGGTAGAGAAGAAACAACACAAAGGAAGAGACAGCTCTATAAAGATAGAACTAATAAAAAATCCAAACTAGCCCACATCCTCAGTAAAACCAACCAGGAACTCCTAGACAATAGAAAAGAACTCAAAGAAGTAATAGAGGAGCTAGAATCTCTAGAAAGTCAAAACATACATAGTGCCCAACTCTCAGCAAAAGCCAAATTCAGAAAGGAAGGTGAACGAAACACAAAATATTTTTTCAACCTCAACAAACCTAAACCCAGTCCCTCAATAATAATGGCCCTAAAGAACCATAATGACAAGATCACCCATAAAACCTCAGAAATCAGTAAAATAGCATCAGACCATCATAGGAAACTTCAAGCAGAACCCACAAGATCAGAAGAAGACACCCAACACATCAACACCTTCCTATCTCAAGTTGACATAACACTCCCCAAAGAGGATAGTGACCTAATGGAAGAACCAACAACAGAATGTGATGTATTAATAGCACTCAAAAAATCTGATAATGGTGTAGCTGCAGGAATAGATGGAATCCCTTATGAATTTTACAAATTTTGGAAACAAAAACATGAAGAATACAAAACAAAGTCAAAAGACAACCCAAAGAAAAAGCATGAAAGATACCCCAATATTATAGCTATGCTCACCTTAGTATACAATGAAATTGAGGAAAAAGGCCTAAAAAATCCTGACTTTATACTAGGAGCCATGCACCTACTCTACAAAAAGAAAGACAATACAAAAATAGAAAACTACAGACCAATCACTCTCACCAATGCTGACTATAAACTCTACACTAAAACAATAGCTACAAAACTGGGAGACATTGCACACAAAATAATTCATCCTGACCAAGCTGGCTTTATTCCAGGAAGAGGACTATATGACTACACAAGACTATCTCAAACTATCATAGACTACTGTGATATAACAGATACAAATGGATACATAATGGTACTAGACCAAGAGAAAGCATATGATAAGATAGCACATGACTACCTATGGAAAGTCCTTGAAAAATTTGGATTCCCCCAAAAATTCATATACAGAGTCAGACAACTATACAACAAAGCCTGTACAATAGTAATGGTTAATGGAACTTTACCAGAAGCAATAAATATCAAAAGAGGAGTTAGACAAGGCTGCCCCATGTCATGCCTACTATATGATATAGCTATAGAACCACTAGCAATAGCCATCCGAAAATCCTCCCTTAAAGGGATAGAAATTCCTGGAACCACTGAAAAGGTACTCGCCTCCCTATTCACCGATGATACTCTTATCTACATGACAGAAACTGATGACCTCTCTATTCTTCAGAAAATAATCAATGATTTTTGCAGAGCACCAACAGCAAAGTTCAACTTAGACAAGACTGAAATCCTCCCCATGGGTAACAAAACCTACAGAACAAAAATAGAAACCACCCACCAAGTAAACCTTCTACCATCAGGAAAAATAGAACAAGGAATCAAGATAATAAAGGAAGGAGAATCCATGAGAACACTAGGAGCCTGGGTAGGAAATAAGACCAATCAATACCCCCAATGGGAATCCATCCTTAAAAGACAACAAGAAATCCTAAATCGTTGGAAACCAATGAACCTCTCAACAAAAGGAGATGAACTTATCCTAAAAGCTTTGATACAATCCAGAGCCCTCTACCTAGCAACAGTTAATGGCATGCCTAAAGACATCCAGGAAAAAATGGAAAAAATGATGAGAGAGTACCTCTGGAGAGGCCATAAAGCTCTAATGAAATGGGAGGACATCACTTAATCAAGAAAAAAAGGAGGATTAGGTATACCAGACATTAAAGCAAGAATTGAAGCAATATCCCTTATGTGGCTCTGCAAATTCCTCCTACCTAAAAATAAACGACCTACCTGGGCTTTTGTAGCAGACCAGATCCTATTTCTCAACACACAAAAGCAACCAAGAATAGAAGGCCCCAGTAGAATAAGCTGGATATTTCAATCATGGAATGAATCTGAAGCAAAACTCAACACAGTACCTAACTATATAAGAAGCATGATTAAAACTGGAAGAAAATACAAAGTTGGATATGATGCCCTAAGAGTCCCATCTGAAATCCAAGAAAACTTCCCAATCTGGCATCACATGGCAGTAAACAACCACTATTCTTGGAACAAGAAAGCAGCAAGATGTCTCAGAGAACACCATAAATGCATAACAGTAGGACAAGTCAAACAATTCTATGAGAATGAAGGCGACAACTCATGCCCACATAACAAAAGATGTGTAAATATGGCTAAAATTCTAATAGAAAAGATCCCTGAAAAACTGAACCCCACCATTCCCTTCTCAAATGACAACCTAGACCACACCCCAACCAGAATACAGAAATATCAGAAAACCAATCCAGAGCAGGAACTAGTACTTGTAAACCCAAGATCCATAGAAATGGTGACCCCAGAGAAAGCAATTCAGATATTTGGATCATACCCCCGATACAAAGATAGAAAGACCAAAAAGAACAATCTAACAACTACACCTATCAAAAGAATACCAAGACCAGCCAACTCTGGAAAAACAACAATTCTAGCTACAACTATAAGGACTATGTTACCAAATGGCACCCCATCATTTAAAATTGGACTGAAAAACACCTCAGAGAATACAAGTGAAACAATAGCACTATCTACCAGTGAGTCCAAAAACAAAGACCAGGCAAACATAATAGCACTCACCAAAGCATTTGAATTTGAAGGAAACATTAAAGTAATTAATGACATGCCCCTTGCCTCAAAGATTGCCTGTAAAAAACTCAGTGAATGGAAAGACCTAGACTTTGTAGATAGCAATATGTGTAAAGAGCTTAGAACCCTAGCATATACAATCAGAGCCCATGAAGGCACAATTGAAATAAAAGTAGCATCAGATGGCCCTGAAAAGCAAGAAATCAATGCATTAAAACAATCACTCCTTAAGCTAAATACGACTCCTACTGAGACTAAACATATCCCTAGACAATATCAACTTGAAGGAGCCTGCCTAAACAACCTCACCCAAAAATCTGCATATTCCCTTATAATAAGATCAAGAAACATAACACCAGGAACTCATACAACAAGATCAAACCTAAGAAAAGCCATTGATGCCCACAAATTAAAAACTGGTCTACAGCTGAGAGAAGAAACTATTTGGGAATACCTCAACAAAGACCCCTTACCTATGAAATTCCGAGACTTTGCATGGAAAATGCTCCATAATAGACTAAAAGTTGGACCATGGTTCCTGAATATCCCTGGCTGGGAAGACAAAGCAATGTGCAAATGTGGAGAACTAGAAACAATAGACCACATCCTCCTAAACTGCCCTGAGAATCACTGCTCTGATATATGGGAAGAAGCAAAGAAACTTTGGGAGAAGACAACCCCAGACACTAACTGGATAGAACCAAATAATGGACTAATCATGTCTCTGAGAGCCATTAAACTCCCAAAATGTAGGAAACAAGCAACAAAAGCGACTAACAATAAATATAAAGAAATTGTAGCAGAGACCACCTGGTTCATATGGAAAGCTAGAAACAGCAGAATCTTCAGTGAAAACTCCTCCCTTAAGAAATGCATAATAATAAGACAATGGAAGGAATTAATGACTAAAAACATTGAAATTGAATGGAGAACAGTCAACAGGCAGCCAGACTTCAAAAAGAAAACCAAACTAACAAAGGAATTCATGAACAAATGGACAACTAAAGACACCATAATAGAAATAATCAGTGAAAACTTATTGAAGGTTACACTGTAGAGGGTCTCCCTCATACTGGGCCTGCCCAGAGGAAATGGGAGTGAAGCAATTCACTTGGACCTATGGAAGTCCATTGACTTCCTTAGATACCACAGGGTGCACACTGCTAACACAGGTGGTGCAGGGGGGTTTTTAGTGGGTTGGGTGGTGACAAAGCCCAACCCCACACTCCAGGACCTGATGGGCAAGTGGACAGGTTCCTGGGTAGTTGGTAAAAGCCAATTTTCCCCTACCGAAAAAAAAAAAAAATGATCAGATACCATTGTAGTCTTAACAGTAAACTATGCCAACTAGGAATTGGGTGACCTCAAATTTGATGTGTTGCTTGGCACCTTACGAGAAATCAAAGTCTTTGGATTCTGGGGGGAGTATGGTCGCAAGGCTGAAACTTAAAGGAATTGACAGAAGGGTACCACCAGGTGTGGAGCCTGTGGCTTAATTTGACTCAACACGGGGAAACTCACCAGGTCCAGACATAACTAGGATTGACAGATTGATAGCTCTTTCATGATTATATGGGTGGTGGTGCATGGCCATTCTTAGTTGGTGGAGTGATTTGTCTGGTTAATTCTGATAACGAATGAGACCTTAACCTGCTAAATAGCCAGGCCGGCTTTTGCTGGTCGCTGGCTTCTTAGAGGGACTGTCAGCGTCTAGATGACAGAAGTTTGAGGCAATAACAGGTCTGTGATGCCCTTAGATGTTCTGGGCCGCACACGTGCTACACTGACAGAGCCAGCAAGTTTCTCACCTTGGCTGGAAGGTCTGGGTAATCTTGTGAAACTCTGTCGTGCTGGGGATAGAGCATTGCAATTATTGCTCTTCAATGAGGAATACCTAGTAAGCGTGAGTCATCAGCTCGCGTTGATTACGTCCCTGCCCTTTGTACACACCGCCCGTCGCTACTACCGATTGAATGGCTTAGTGAGGTCTCCGGATTGGCTTTGGGGAGTGGGCAACCGCACTCTATTGCTGAGAAGCTGATCAAACTTGGTCATTTAGAGGAAGTAAAAGTCATAACAAGATTTCCATAGGTGAACCTGCGGAAGGATCATTATCGAATATACTTGATGGGCTGTAGCTGGCTCCCCGGAGCAATGTGCACACCTGTCTTGACTTTATTCATCCACCTGTGCACCCTTTGTAGTCTCTAGGACCCTGAAGGTGGGCATTCTCCAATGTCCTCTGTGAGTCCTTGTCAAGGGCCTCAGGCTTATGGAGTGATACCCAACTAACATCACAGCAGGGAACCAGTCATCTATTTATGAAATCTTATATCTATCTACTGAGGAATATACAGTCACTTAGTGGTCCTTTTAACAATACATTATATTTCACAAATTCTGTACACAATTCTGACTAATCCAGGTAAAACATCAAACACATTATTTTATGATGGATTTATATGTCTGTATAAATTTTCAGAAATTTTCAGTAAAGACTGTGGCCACAAAATCACTTTCAAGAAATGTCAAAAAATCAGTCCTTTTAACAGTGTGATGCCCTGTATGTGACATGAGTAACACACCAATGAAACCTGTACCTCCAGTTAAGAAATCATCAGTATTGGTTATCCAAATACTCCACAGCAACATTATATGCATTGGAGCAATGCATAAATAACCAAATTCTAGCATGGAAGGGAGGACAAAAGGTAGAAAGCCAGTTGAGGCAAAGAATATCACAAATCATGACAATTGTGACAGAATATGACATCTTCCCCCTTCTTTTAGTGATTTGTAACTTTTTCAAAGAATTTCATGTTCCCCACAGTCTCTGGACTGTAATTTTGATATCTATATGTGCTCATGATGTAGAGTAAAAAATGTGTTCAAATTTTTAGTCAAAATATACAAGCTGTCAGACATTGTTGGCCCAACAAATTTTTGAAAATATACCCAAAATCGGAGATCCCCCATGATTTCATCAATCCATCAAGCCGGCCATCAATTTTTATTGTCAGATGGGGAAAGACATACATCAGGCATGTTTTAGTTAAGAAATAGAATCATACAAGTTATTCATTCATGGGAAAGCTGCCAGTGTAAAGAGGAACAGTAGTGTTAAAAGGACTACTAAGTGACTATATAGGTTTGGGCATTGCTAATTGTTGGATTTATGAGGAATTGTAAGAAGTAAGGATGACTATGAAAACCTATCCAGGTTAGTAGTAGAAAATCCTTATGAATTTGGACAGTGTTAGTGGCTTTGAGTCAAGTCCCGAACCTGGATCACTACACTGGACAAACTGCCCCAATATTAAGGGTGGACCACAATTCTTATTGACCTGTTCTAATAGATACAGCTCTTCAAGAAAATCTGATAAGTGGACCTCTACTGATTTTCCAATAGACCAGAGTATCATACCCACCATGATCTTTTAGATCCCCCTAGACTCTATTGAGCCCTAATTGGCTCTACTGACATACTATCTGCCCTTAGGGTAGACCCCATTGATTACTGATCTATATCAACCTGACCTTGATCTCTTAGATCCTTCTAGACTCTCTGGAGTCCTGACTGGCTCTACCAATGAATAATATGTCTTTTAAGTGAATTCTGTAGAAAACTGACCTATTTTAGACCTTCTAGTTAATGGGTAAGCCCAAAGTTCCTCTGATCTTAATCTAACACTACCAGACTTCAACTGATAAACTCAACTGACCATCTCTCTAACTTGACTATCATCAATCAGATATATCTAGGCCTAGACCAGCCCTAAGTGCTCCACTGACAATCAGTAACCCTGAATCTGCTAATGACTGATAAAGTATGGTAGAACAAAACTAACATATCTCCAGATCTCTCCCTAGCTCCCACTTGACCATCCTAGCCAGTAAATTGACATTAGGTAAAGTTCTCTAGTCAACTAGATACAACTTGATAGACCACACTCTACACTGCTCCAAATAATTTATATAAAGTCCCAAATCTTTATCATACTTTTCCATCAAACACACCTCAGGAGAATAATGATGTTACAATAGAAATAACTAACCCATCCTCCCTGCATCTGCTGTAAACTCAAAATACTAGACTTTAAAAGTAAACTACCCTCTAACTGACCATCTAACAAATATGACTTCAAGAAACACTACCTAAGAACTTAGATAAGTAAAACTTAATGCTACCACACTCATAAGACATCTAACAATCTCATGCTCTTACAGATAACAGAAAAACCAGAACAGAATGTCGATCAAATGACTCCTACAACCCATAAGACTCATAAACACTAGCCTAAAACTAGAACAGTATCAGACTTGTAATAAACACTAAACCCATAAGATCCCCATAGAAATGAAAGGCCTGAGAACTGAACTTGGTCAAAAGAAAGGTAACCAGATAAATATAAAAGACCTGAATCCCCAGTAAGTCTCTCTAACACTGCTCTCCATGGCTAAGAATACTCCCACTCCCACTCCCATCCTCTCTGACCTCTCAGGCCATAAGTGAAAAGACCACTCAGAGCCAGTCTCTGATAGCAACCAACTGCTTGCCATTCCAACCAACTCTAGCAGTCACTCCAAGAAGAAGAAGGACAAGAAGAAACAAAAGCTATTAGATATGGAGATAGACAATTCACTGATACCCTTCCTCAACTCCTCAACTCTGTCTAACACCAACAGCCTGATGAGTAAGCCTCCATAATTAAAGAAGTACATGAGCTAACAATACTCACTAGCTAACCCTGTCCAATCTACTCTCAACAAAGCATTCACTGACAATGAGTCAACTGACATCAGTGAAGTTGACAAGGATCCCAAACCTGCCTCCCTTAATGAAACCCCTGAACTCTCTGAAGATGATGGTAAGCAATTCCCCTAACTATAACCTACTGATTTACTAACTCTGTTGAAGAATGGGACATCTGGGTCAACCCCATAGTAGACAACTCTAGTGATAAGTGGACTCTACTTAAGGACAAGTCTCTCAAGCCAAAATTCTACATAACTACAGACCCCTACCCTGCTGACTGGGGTAACAGTGAAACCTTCAAGACCAATCTATTGACTTTCTTCATGAATGACCATAGAGTAAGTCCTTCCTTAAAACTACTACACCCCATTACTGAAACCTTATAGTTCAAGCTGCTCACAGCATATGCTAGTGCCACCAAGACCCAAGAAAAGAAGAACATTATAATTATGGCTATTAATGCCCTGCTAGACAATGAGGTAGTCAAGAAAGAAGATGTCAAAGAAATATGCCCTGAATTGCTATGGTATGCAGTCAATGTCCACAGTTGAGAGGCAGTCAAAGAGTTAGAGGAGATAGGAGCTACATATACCTTAAGCAAAGGTGATCTTGTTACTTTCCACAGTCTGACTACTAGCTGCTCCCTCCATGTCACTCTTCATATGAAGGTCTTAGCAAACCAAAACATGTCATGGTCTAGTGTCAAAGTCTGGAACACCCTACAATCCATCTGAGACAACACCATTACCATCAAAGTAGCTCAACTTCACTCCTCTGAATATTTCACCATCATAGACTTTTATCACAATCTCCCCTCCTTCATTCCCAGCACCTACCACCCCAACTCCTTTTCCAAACTCGAAATCCACTTTGCCTATGACTGTAAAATCTGTCATTCTCATGACCACCCCACTACAAACTGCTGCTTCAATAAACTGAGGAAGACTTAGAACATGGGATTAGGAGAAGCAGCTCAAAGAACAGCTCTTAGTGAAAAGAAATTAATCTATGTTTAAGTCCATACCTCCCTAGCTACCTGTAACTCATGTCATTTACCACCTCCTGTCCTTACTCATTTCTGATATACCATAAGAATTCCCTTGCTTTTCTTCACATCATCAAGGGGATTTTTATATTATAGGTTGAGGAGTGATTACAATCTAATGTTACAATATTCTAACTCAACAAAGAATTACATGTACCAGTACAGAGTTATATAATTTATAATCTGGTATCATCTTAAATTTACGTCTTACCAGCAGCAGCCTTTGGCTGGCTGGCAGTTAGCACCTAATAGTTCAATTATTGTTAAAACATACAGCCTTTGGCTGTAGCTAAATTAATAAATTTAAAAAAGATTTTAATCTATAATTATAAGCTTCTAAGCTTGACTTTTAAATTATACTAGCTTTTAGCTTAAAAAGGGGGTAATAGTGAAAATATTAGTTTAAGTTTAAACTTACCTTTAGAATGCCAGCTACTATTAACAACATATAAATATAGTTTCCAATTTATAGTCAAAGACTACAGCTAGACAGATAAAAATTTTTAATTCAAGACACTAACTAAGCTTTTTCTTCAAAAATAATAAAATTATTTTGTTACTTTTTTCTAATTCTTTTAGAATTTTACTCTTAATTTACTGATTTTCATTGAACAAACTTTGTTTGTTATCATGTAAAAGTTTTTAGAATTCTTCAAACTCAGCTTTTAAAATATTGCCTTGAAAATTTAATTTTCTAAAATTTTCTAGCCTTCACAGGCTAGGGTGGACTATCTTTAGTTTTTAACTCTTAAATGTTTTCTTTTAATTAATTCATATTTCTGTAAATTAATTTAATAGAATAGCCTTTGGGCAGAAGTATTTTCAGGCAATACTTTGTTTACTATACTGCCTAACAAGGAGCAAATATAAGTTCTCTAGGGGTGTTTTTAAGAATTTCTAGCCTTGCCACAGGCTAGGGTGCACCTAACATTAAACTTAATGTTAAACTTATAGGTTGTGCTATTTCAGCTGCAGCCTATAGCTGCTGTACCTTTAAAATATAATAAAGCTTTAGCACTTAAGATAGCTAATCTAAAGGAGAATTCTTAATATCTAATTTGTCTGACTTAATAATTGTAATTATATATTTAATTCTATAATAAGTTAATATTAAGTGATATATAGTGAAAACTAAAGGTAATATAATAGAGATATATAATAAGTAAATATTATGATTTATATAAATTTTACTTAATATATATAGAAAACTTATCCCTTTTAAAAATCAGATAATTTTAATTAAAGGATTAGATTGAATTTTAAGAATTTCATCAGGTAAAGTAGATGTTAAAAACTCTTTTTTAATTCTTATATGTATTTTTTTTAAATATTTTTATTCATTACTAAATTTTAAATCAAAGGCTGTATCTTTTTTTGTGCTGTAACTAAAAAGCTATTAATATTCAGCCAGAGGCTGTAAGTTAAATTATTTTTAACTTATAGCTAGATAAACTAAAGTAGCTAGCCTTTGGCTAGTGCCACTGCTAAATATTAAATAAATTACAACATTATACAAAAAGGCTTGTCTTTGGCAATAATATTTTTGAATTGAAACAGAGCATACTTTTATGCAGTTTCAATCCTATTCAACTCAGGCTAGTAATAGCCAGGCTAATATAATAGCATTTTTTTAATGCTTACTTATTTAGTTTTTAAGCCAATATATTTAAAGCCATCTTTGCCTGTAGCTAAGGAGCATACCTAGCCTTTTGGGTGGCTGTAGCTGCAATTAAAATTTTTTTATTTAGTAAGCTTAAGCCACAGAAATAATATTTTATAGAAATAATTTTATTATATAAAATTTTTAAATACTATAGCCTAGCCACAGGCAAGGGTGTATTAACTTTATATGATACTATAACTGGTGTTATAATTAATTAATTAAGCCTAAAAAGAATTATAGTTCCTTTAATAAGTATAGCTAAAACTACTTTATTAGATGTAACTACTTTAACAGAAGCTAAAGCTTAATTAACTAATACCCTTTCCCAGCAGCAACCTTTAGCTGGCCATACTCACCCAAAAAGCTGCAGCAAATCTTCTTTGTGTTTTATAGAGGCAATTTATTTAAAATTTAACCTACCTAGATGTATAGCTTAAATTTTAGATTTTTAGTTGAACTGTAATTGATCTAACTTAAAACTTCAATTTTAGTAGTTTACCTATAGGCTGCACCCTAGCTTGTGGCAAGACTAGAGAATTTTTTAATTTAAAAGAATAATATTGTTTAATTTATAAACAGACAAAAAAAAAGTTAAAAAGCCCAGCTCTAGTAGCCATAAGGCAGAGCAGAGCTAATAAAGACAAAGTTTCCAGTTTAAGTTTAATTTATTAGTTATAATTTAATTTTGTTAATAGGCTGGTGTAGTAAATTATATCTTTATTTACTGCAGCTTTTTTTTTATTATTGCTCTAAAAGTAGGGGATATAAAAATACTTGCCTACCAGCCAATAGCAGTAGCTATAGCAGCACCAGCTAATAGGTGCTGCCAGCCAAAGACAGGCTGCTGCTGAATTAAATAACTATAATTTTTATTTAAAAGTAACAGCAGTCTTTAGCTAGGTACTGAAAATTAAAAACTATTAAAAGTAGTTAAGTTATTATAATTAATATAAATTTTAAGGAAAGGTGGTAGGGAAAAGATTAAAGAAAGATAGTATTGCTGTAGCAGCCTTTGGCTGGCATATGCTGGTGCCACAAAGACTCAAGAGAAGAAGAATGCTATAATTATGGCTGTCAATACCCTGCTAGACAATGAGGTAGTCAAGGAAGAAAATGTCAAAGAGATATGCTCTGAATCACCATGATATGCAGTTAATATTCATAGTCAGAGGCAGTCAAAGAGTTGGAGAAGATAAGAACTACATATACCTTAAGCAAAGGTGATCTCATTACCTTCTGTAGTCTGACCACTAGCTACTCTCTCCAGGTCACTCTTCATGTGAAGGTCCTAGCAAATTGAAACATGTTGTAGTTGAGCATCAGAGTCCAGGACACCTTACAATCCATCTGGAATAACACTATTACTATCAGAGTAGCCCAACTTCACTTATCTGAATATTTTACCATTATAGACTTCTATTACAATCCCCTCTCTTTCATTCCCAATACCTACCACTCCAACCCCTTCTCTAATCTCAAAATCTGCTTTGCCTATGACTGCAAAATCTGCCATTCTCATGACTACCCTACTAGAGACTGCTGCTTCAATAAGCTGAGGAAGACTTGGCATATAGGATTAAGTGAAGCAGCTCAAGAAACTGCTCTCAGTGAAAAGAAGTTAATCTATGTTTAAGTCCATACTTCTCCCACCTACCTGTAATTTGCATCATCTACCACCTCCTGTCTTTATTTAGAATTGATATACCATACCCTACTCTCTACTCTGAATCATCTATTAAGCCCATATCTTAATATAAGATAGTTAACCTTGAGATCACCTAACTAAAGACTATTTGAAAGAAATATAACAACTTGAGACACTAACATAAGATATGACTTTTAACCTTTTAAAGCAAACTTTCAAATGTAAACTTTTTCAATACTGAGAACCTTCATAGATAGAATTAATCTTCTTTCTGTAACACCAAGACTTGCTATCAATAGGTCAGACCTGGTGTATGAGGTGCATAGAATATCAAGAGCCTATAACAAACAATTGAACTAAGATTAAAGGTACAACCTGAGACACTAACATGAGATATGACTTCTGACCTTTTAAGACAACTTCTGAATATAAATTCTTCTAGTGTTGAGAACTTTCAAGGATAGAAATAGGCTTCTATGATGCTGAGGCATGAACTTACTATCAACAGGCCAGACCTAGTATATAAGGTGAGGTGCCAACATGAGATATGACTTCTGACCTTTTAAAGCAACTCTCAGATGCAACTTTTTTAGTATTAGAAACCTTCATAGATAGAACTAATCTTCTTGCTATAGCATTGAGGCATGAACTTGCTATCAATGGGTTAGACCCAGTGTATCAGGTAAGATACTAACATGAGATATGACTTCTGACCTTTTAAGGCAACTTTCAGATGTAACTTTCTCAGTACTAGAAACCTTCATAGAAAGAATTAGTTTTTCTACTATAGTACTGAGACATGAACTTGCTATCAATGGGTAAGACCCAGTGTATGAGGCACATAGGGCATCAAGAGCTTATCATAACCAATTGAACTAAGATTAAAGTTAGTCATATTGTGAGAAAAACATTTAAGCCCACACACCTTAGAATATATATTCACAAGATGGAGTTATCAATCTGGGAAGAAATTCTCAAACCTACCCACATGTAGATACACTATGATAGTCTACATGATATATTACTACCAATGATACATAAAATGTCTCAACTCCCTTATCATATATTTTAGTCAAACATCATAAAGTAATGGTATTCAGAGACTCTAAAATTAGAAAAACAACCCTTACAATAGAAACTACTAACCTGTTCTCCCTGTATCCACTGTAGACTCTGAATGCTAAACCTCAAAAATAAGTGACCCTTTAACTGACCATACTACAGATACAACTACAAAATGTTCCCTGTAAAACTTAGATAAGTAATATCCACTGCTCACACAATTCTATATTATCTAACCACTCCAAGTTCCTACAGAAATTTGGAAAACCAGTATAAGATGTTGATTGAGTGATTCCAATACCCTGGTAGACTCATAAACACTAGTCTAAAACCAGAACCATAACAGACTTGTAACTAACACTAAACCCATAAGATCCTTATAGAAATGAAAGGCTCAAAAACTGAACTTGGTCAAAAGAATGGTAACTGGATAAGTATAAAAGGTCTGATTCTATAGAAAGCACTTCTAATACCCTACTCTATGGCTAAAAACACTCTCACTCTCACTCCCACTCTATCTGATCTCTCAGGCTGTAAGTGGAAAGGCTATTCTGAACCAGTCTTTGACAGCAACCAACCACTCATTACTCCAACCAAATATAAGTGGTCAATTCAAAAAAAAGAAGGATGAGAAAAAGCAAAGGTTACTAGATATAGAGGTAGATAATTCACTGACACCCTTCCTTGACTCTCTGACTCCATCTATCATCAATGGCCTGATGAGTAAGTCCCTAAAACTTAAAGAGAATCATTAACTAATATTATTCACTAGTCAACCCTGTCTAATCCACCCTTACTAAAGCATTCACCAACAATAAATCAACTGACATCAGTGAAATCAATAAGGATCCTAAGTCCACTCCTATAGATGAAACCCCTGACCTCTTGGATGATGGTATATAATATTCCCCAGTGAAAACCTACCAGCTAACTAACTTTATTAAAGAGTGGGATATCCAGGCCAACCATATAGTAGACAATTCTAGTGACAAGTGGACTCCACTTGAGGACAAGTCCCTCAAGCTGAAATTCTATACAACTATGGACCCCTACCCTGCCAAGTGGGGCAATAATGAAAACTTCAAGACCAATCTCTGGACCTTCTTCATGAATGACTGTAAAGTAAGCATCCCCCCAAAAATCATTTCCCTCCACTACTGAAATCCTAAAGTTCAAGCTACTCACTACATATGCTGGTGCTACCAAGACTCAAGAGAAGAAGAATGCTACAATCTCAGCCATCAATGCCCTGCTAAATAATGAGGTAATCAAGAAAGAGGATGTCAAAGAAATATGCCCCAAATCACCTTGGTTCACAATCAATGTCTATAGTTGAGAGGCAGTCAAAGAGTTGAAGGAGATAAGAGCTGTATGTACCTTAAGTAAAGGTGACCTTGTTACCTTCTATAGTCTTACTACTAGTCACTCTCTCTGCATTGCTCTCCATGTGAAGGTCCTAGCAAACAGAAACTCATTGTGGTCTAGCATCAAAGTCTAGGACACCTTACAGATCATCTGGGACAACACTATCACTATCAAAGTAGCCCAACTTTGTATATCTGAATACTTTGCCATTGTGGACTTCTGTCACAAGTCCTCCCCATTCATCCCCAGCTCCTACCACCCTGACTCCTTCTCCAAATTTGAAATCCACTTTGCCTACAACTGCAAAATCTGCCACTCTCATGACCACCCTACTGGAGACTGCTGCTTCAATAAACTGAGGAAGACTTGGAACATGGGATTAGGTAAAGCAGCTCAGGGAACTGCACTTAGTGAAAAGAAGTTAGTCTACTTTTAAACTTGTATCTCTCCTACCTGCCTGTACTCACATTGTCTACTACTGCCTGTCCTTACTCATAGCTACTATATCACACCCCACTTTCTGCTCTGAATCACTGAATAAGTCTATCCCTTAACATAAGTCAGCCAACCTTGAGATCATCTAATAAGTCTACCCCTAAACGTAAGTCCACCAACCTTGAGATCATCTAACTAAGAATTTAGCTAAGTCCAACTCTACCATCTACACACAGCATCAATTATAAATAATGCTATATTGAAGGTGAACTAAAATCCTATAAGTACAGAATTAACTCCATCCTAATAGCCATCTCTGGTTTTCAATTCAGCATGCACTGACTTGGTATCTGACATCATGGACACCATCAGTCTCACTAGATCCACTCTGTCCACTTTCTCCTATATGTACTTGCCTGATGATTCCAACAAGTTGCCCACTATTATAGACCTCATTTTTGCTGTATCTCCTAAAGATCTTCCAGCACCCATGCACATATATGAACATGATTGGAGATGTAAATCTGACTATGTCCCACTCCTTACCCATGTCTCTTTCCCATTGAATGCCCATTCCATTGTCACTAAACACACCATCCCCAGAGATTCAGAGGAAGAAGCCCTCTTTCTCTACAATTGCATACAACACATTAAAGCTATCCCTATTATATTTGAATCTCCCAGTGACATTAACAAGTTTGCTTCCTCTATTTTCTCTATAGTAACAGAGGAATGGAACCATAATGCAATCAAAGTTAAAATATGTTGCTACTCCAAGCCATGTTGGAATAACCACTACTCTGATGCTCTCTGCATGTTCAATGCTTGCAAGACAAAGCAAAATTGGACTGCTTTTAGATGTGCTACAAGATCAGCCAAATGTGCCTTTTTTGACAATAAAATCCCTGAGATCTTCAAGGAGCACACCTTCCTTTCTCAGTAACCACCACCTATGTCTCAGTGGACAGGTTATTTGTAGTACAAGGAATACAAGTTTCAGTCCTAACTCAATATGTAAGACTCCAAAGAGGCTAGCAGTGTCTTTGGTAGTCTAAAGAAAGCTGCTCCAAGTGTCAAATCCCTTTGCATCAGTTGCTGATGCTCTAGTGCCAGCATAGCACCCACCTCTACCTTACCTTGTGAAGCTTTTGAGAAACCTTTTGCAGGTATTGAAAGTCAAGAAGACTCTCTTGTATAGGTCTTGTGTAGTCCCTATTGCCATATATGGCTTTCATCTATGGTTCAGTCACAATGGCCAATATAAAGGCCTCATCAAACAACTCCAACAAATGCAATGGTCTGCAGCCTTATGGATCACTGGCACATTTCACACTACACCCACAGGTGGAGTTGAGGCCATTGCTGGCCTCATCCCCATCCAACTCCATCTATTCAAACTTGCCAAGTGCTGCTCCCTTCGCTTTCAAACCCTCCCCCCTTCCCACTCCATTAAAATCCTCATACATGATGTTGACCCCCTTGACACGTGCTCTACCAAAACTTGATCCACAGTATTAGACTTTGTTTCTGATGCCCAATTAGTCTCAGACTGGTTTAACCGGCTCCATCCAAGCACCAAGCCTGGTCAGTGTCTAGTTGATCACTTCAACTCTCAAATTCATTTCCATCAATGTCCCACTCCCACCGACAATAATGTAAAGGCTTGTTATATACAATCTCTCAATCTAGCTAGGGATTCTTCTTTTTCATCTCCTGTATCATTAGTTGTTTCATCTGATGGTTCCATTCCCCTCGATCCGTGGCTCTCTGCTACCTCCACTTTTCTCGTTTTTGGCTCTTCTGCTTCAGACATCCTCTCCTCCTCTGTTTGCCCCTGTGGGGAAGTTATCTCTTCTGACTCCAAATCATATGCTATCTGTCTCAGTCTCTTTTCTTCTATCTCTCTTGCTATTTCTTGTAATTGCTCTTCTATCTCCTTCTTTACAGACTCTATTTCATCTGCTAAACTTCTCTTTAACTATGGCCCCCACAGTGTTCACAAGGATGCTTTAGTGGTCATTCCTCTTCTCTGAGAGTGGTTGTTTTCCTCCCCCCTCAACAACATCCATTTCTGGTCAGTCCCTTCTTCTGAAAAGTGGTCAGTTCACTTCCAAGTGCACAACCTCACTAAGTCACTGTGCATTCCAAATAATCCAAGGTTCCCTTTCTGCACCTCTCTAGGATATGTTCAAAATCATTATACTACCAAGTGCCTTGCTCTCTGGAGGCAAAAAATGAACATCCCCAAATACTGAGGCCACAACTGGCTTCCCCTTAACAACCCCATGGATCAACCCCTGGAACCCAAATACACCAACAGTGGCACCTGGCTCTTATCTGGTCTTGAAGCTGACCTCAATCTTTGTGTGCATTTCACTCACTGCATGACTGACCACATGCCTATTGGTGCTTTCAGACAGCACTTCTTTCCAGGGTGCTACATTACCTCTTGCCCATGTGGCGAAGAACTTGAGACTTGGGACCACATCATTCATCACTGTCCCCTTTATCATCAGCCCTATGGTATTCATACGAATATCTACTGGCTCATCAAATTTCTTTGTGAAAACCCAGTGGCATTCTCATTTGCTGACCAGATACAAGGACCTATAACTTTTGAGGACTACAACACTCAATGGCTTACTTGACAAAAGAGGCTGGCCCTACACAGCACTCCAGATGTCCACTAAAGGACCCTTTTCCTTTCTATCTCTTAGGTACACTTGCCTCTAGCTAGCTCCCTCTTCCCCCTACCTCTTCTCCTTCATCTCTTCTCTTTCTCTCTGTTTGATTAGCCATACACTATATTTTGTGTTGGTTGCCTTGTCACTAGCTCCCTCACTCCCCTCCCTCATTCTCCTTCTTTCTCTTTTCTATCTGCTTCTTTCTCTCTCTGTAGGTTTTGGTTGTTGGGACTGCTATCACACACCCATTTGTAGTAGTTAGTCTATTGTAATAAATGTTGATTTAAAAAAAAAAGAAAAAAAAAAAAGTCAAGAAGACTTCCTCCATAAGCCCTCATTGCCTACACCATCCCTTGGGACTAAAAGATCCATTTCTACTGGCCAACTCCTATCCAATCAGACTCACAAAAATCTAAAAATACATGACAACAATGACACTGCCTCTTTAGTTCATTTAGCTGAAGATGAACAAGAATCTGAGGGGGAACTTAGCACTCCCTGATCTATTCATCCCTCCTTCATGCCAGCTCATGAAGACCTTGACCTTTCATCTGATAAGAACTACTAGGAGTCTATTACATCCTCCATTATTCACAGGAAGGCAAAACTGAACTCCCTGAATCTCCACTTGGTGTCTACCAAGATACTGATGTCCTCCTTTACTGCAAACTCCAACACAGTTGGCAGTTTGAGACCCTTTGTTATGGTCTCAGCTATATTTAGAGTACACTTACTCAGCATACTGTTTTATCTTATATTTCAGCCCCTTGTTACACTTCACCTTAGTCATCCACTGACTCATCCTCTTGTTTCATCTATTCTTAGCTATCCCTCCTATAGTATATAAACCATAGGTAGAATGCCTGTATTCCTTATGCTTTACCAACTAGTTCTTTCCTCTTTGCTCATCCTCAAGTCTTTGCCTAGTTGCAACCTGAGTTCATACAAAGGTTGTAACATTTGGTAAAGCATCACCAACTCACCTTGCAACAAGGAAGGCCCAGCTAGGGGTGTATATCAAGGTGCAACCAGGTGTGACACCAGTGCTCAACTAGGAGCAAGGCTCAGTGTATGAGTGGAAGCAATATTTGGAACAGTTGAGAAGGAACACCAGCACTGTACAGCCTAGGATAGACCAGAGAGCCATCAGTGGCAGAGTTTTTAGATGCTACAGAGAGTGAGCACACCAATGACAAAGAAACTACTGAGTCAGAAATTGAAGGCCAGCCAGAACTCACAGATGAAGAACAACTAGAAGAATCAGTAGACAAAGAAGATCTAGAAGAACCTGCAGACAAAGAAGAATCAGAACCAACAGATGAAGAAGACACTGATATCAACATGGCCAAAGAAACAGCAGCAACTCAGCAGGCAGGAGGGAAATTGTTGGTCCCTGATCCAGGATTTTTTGATGGAAACAGAAGCCAGTTTGATGACTGGTGGAGTTTGATGACATTTTTCTTGAAGTTCAACAAGATTGACAAGGTTGATAGGAGGGCTGTAGTAGTACTCTCATGGATGAGAGGAGGAACTGCAGGACAATTCACAAGCATGAAGCTCAACCAGATGGAGAACAGTGATGACACACTTGTGTGGGATATGTTCCAAAAGGAAGTAGAGGCAACATTTAGAAATGAAGGGCAACAAAGCAATGCAGAATGGAGAATCAAGACATACTAACAGAACAACAAATACATGGCAGACTTCCTCATCAAATTCAACATATTAAAGATGAGATCTAAGACAGATGACAAACACACCATATTCCTGCTCAAGAAGAACACACATTCAGACATCATCAAGACCATATTAGGATTCCTGATCAAAGTGATGCCCAAATCCTACAAGCAATGGAAGGAGACCATCCTGAACATTAGCTTAGGATATGAAGCTGTTGAAACCCAAACCAGACACATGGGAACTGGCATCACATGGGTCAACCAATGGAGATAGAAAGACAAATGATGCCCAACAACAAGGCACCACCCCAATGCTTCAAGTGCAACATCATAGGGCACATTGCCCAAGACTGCAAGAAGCCAGGAGGAAGAAGGTGCTTCAACTGTGGCAAAGAAGGGCACATCTCCAGAAACTGCAGAGCACCCAAGAAGGCATGCATCAGGAGCATGGAGGGAGAACAGGAAGGCAAGGAAGGATCAGAGCAACAGGGTTTTTCTGAAGGCTCAGAGTGAGCACAAACTCTCAAGCCACTGTACTTAAAGCTTCTTCTAGACAATCATACACAATTCCTCAAAGAAGAAGTGGAGTGCAAGAACTCTTTGTGAAACCAAAGGTTCAGTGTTATGTAGAGACAGTATGGATGTTGTCTCAGTGTGGAGAGATACTGTCCTAAGACAACCCAACACTATTAAGTTCTGGATGTGGAATGCCTATCTGTTCTCCTGAGAGAACTAGAGGCTGGTTGGAAATCTCACAGGGACTGCTTAGGGAGAGATATGACTTGTAAGGTCACAGGCTACTCCATAAGTTTAGCTGTTACACCAGTTATCCTATTGAGGCAGGTAGAGCTCTCATGTGGCAAGAAGATAAAGCAGAAGACAGTCCTTGCTATTCTTGCACTATGTACAAATGATCATAAAGCTAAGTTCTACTTACTTTACAAGCTATCTAAATATGAGGGCAATTGCTATTCTACATGTCCTAAAGGAGAATCTTCACAGTTACCTCAGTACTCTAAGTATAGTAGACCGAGCCCAAGGTAAGATGAGATCTACAAAAGGCAGACTATTGTTATACAAGGTATCACTGAGCCTGAGTACTAAACATAGTGTGACTTCAGAAAATCCAGGATAAGACTGGGGGTTGAGACAGAAGTCAAGACAATGCAGAGTTGTTTGAGCTCTGGGAGGTGGGACAATGGTTGGAAGCGAGGAGACGGGGAGACAAAGGTGAGAGGAGAGCATGAATGGCAACAGAAACAAGAGGAGTGTAACATTCAGACACCCAGAAACAAGCAATGGAGACTAATGACACTGGTCGATTCCAGATGCACACACACTTGCATCACAAAAAAGGCAGTCAAGGAACAAGAGATACTGACAAAGAAGTTGGAGAAACCATTTGAAGTATACAACACAGACAGGACTTGCAACAAGAGACAGAACATCATGGAATACACAGAACTAGAGATGGATATCAATGGACACAAAGAACAGCTGGCAGCAGTTGTCTCACACATCAATTTGGTGGACATATTCCTAGGACACAATTGGCTAGTGCAACACAACCCTGAGGTTAACTGGAACAATGGACAAATCAGGTTCACAAGATGCCCACTGGAATGCAAGATTGAACACAAAACCATTGATATACCAAGGCTAAGAAGGAATGGCACACAGGCACAGGAAGAGAAAGTACTGGACAAAACGAAGGAAGCCAACTTACTGGAGTACATCAGAGGTTACATGCACCTATTCAACAAGCAGAACTTTGACAAACTACCAGACCACACAGAATGGGACCATGAAATCAACCTCACCAAAGAAAGCCCATGAGAACTACCAGCCAAGGTGTACCCCATGACAGTCAAGGAGAAAGAGGAACTTCACAAGTTTATCAAGGAAAATCTCACATCAGGATGAATCCAACCATTGAAATCCTCCTATGCATCACCATGCTTCTTCATCCTAAAGAAGGATGGATCCAAACAGTTGGTACAAGACTATCAGAAACTCAACAATGTCACAGTTAAGGACAAAACACCACTGCCATTAATCAGAGAGATCATTGACAAGCTGAAGGACACCAAGTACTTTAACAAGCTGGACATCATTTGGGGATACAACAACATGCATATCAAAGGAGACAAGTGGAAAGCAGTATTCCTGACAAATGAAGGACTATTCGAGCCCACTATCATGTTCTTTGGTCTATGCAACTCCCCAGGCATGCTCCAAAGAATGATGAACACAGTCTTTCAAGAGCTGTTACAGGAAGGAGTACTGGTCAACTATATGGATGACTTTGTCATTCCAGGCAAGACACAGCAAGAACTTGAAGAATGAACAATACACTTCCTGAAGATTGCAGACAAACACAAGCTATATTTCAAACAATCCAAATGCGTGTTTGATGTGAAGGAGATACCCATACTGGGAATGGTAGTAGGGGATGGAAAGGTCAAGATGGAAGAAGAAAAGATTGCAGCAGTCAAAAACTGGCCCACTCCAACCACAGTCAAAGATGTTGAGAGCTTCCTAGGTTTCACAAACTTCTACTGATGATTCATCAAGGGCTTCAGTGA
>JAEUWQ010002082.1:0-13024 GCA_018524765.1 Podaxis sp. AQ799166
TCGCCGAAGAGGCGTCTCTTGTTTCGCCCGGATAGTGTGGGATCATGGAAATAGGCTTGTATGACCATTCGTTGTTCCTCCGTTTTCTCAGAATCAACCCCAGGTTTGCCCAGGGTGATTGCGATGTAGACAAGGACCCACCAAAGGGATTCCACGTCGTGCATGGCAGTGTGGGCCAACTCGTCATCGGCGCCAATTTTATGGCTCATAAAAGCAAGGGTTCCCTAAACCATGCAGTGAGATTGACGGAATAGATGTTTATAATGAGGAACGGACAGTGATGCGACCAACCCCCACTTGCCGCTGATTGAAGAAAGGGATAGGATAGAACTGGAGAGGAAGGGTGAGTAACTAGGACGCTGGGAAGAAAGACTACTTACATCATTCCAACCGAGGTCGTTGAGCGTAATTTTCCCAGTACCGGCACGCCTTCGCGCATTGGTTCTCCCAGCTGCGACCAGATATTGATCATAGAGGTTCCTGTATAAACGCGCACTCAATTCGACAACATCGTGATGAAACAGCGTCAAATTGGCGAAGGCACCATCCCAATCTCCAGGTTGCAGCCCCTTAGCCTCTTCTTGATGTGGAAAGGGGAGCTTTCGCACTGTGATTTTACTGTGGTCGAAATCAATGAGGTGGCCCGATGAACCCGAAGTCGACAAAATAATGTTGTTGATGCTAACGTCTCGGTGTATTATACCATTCCTGTAAAGTTCCTCATGGTCTGCCAAAATTGGTAAGAATATTGCAATTTCAAAACTAACAAACTTACCATTGAGGGCGCCAAGAAGCCCCTTCAAAAGCTGCGATTTGTTATCAAAGAATTTGATTGTCAGTCCAGGGAGTTTGAGGACCATTCGAGTCAGGGTACGGGAAACCACCTGGGGCGGTTTTTCCAGCACAACAGGACTCCTGCTTGTAGGCTTCTCTCGCGCCATACCATCTGTAAGTGAGTAATGACTGGTGGGTGTTCGGGAGGCGTTAGATCCTGAAGCCGACTGTTTCTTCGATTTCGATCTTAATAGAGTTGACTCTGAGGTAAGGCCTTTCCGGATGAATCCCAGGGTCTCGACTTTCTCGCCCTCCGACATCACATAACCTGCCTCGTGCAAGCGCGAAGAATCCAGGCCGGCACGTCGAAGAATGCACGCCTCGTATGGCTGAGTTTCAAGATCATTGCGCAAGGAGCTCAAGCGTTCTGACCAATCACTGGACTCCTGGGCCCTTTGGGAAGCGTTGCTTAACGAAACCTCAGTCTCCGAGTCCAGCCCTGGCAATCTCTGCCATGACTGTTTCAGCACATAGATCTGCGCCTGCATCGTGTCAGTTACCTTGCTTTGTAAGCTCAGGTTGATAAAAATACCTCGGTGTTCCTCTTTATCCAGTCATCCAATAGAATCACCTCAAACACCATGGTTGCTCTGCCCCAGAGCCTGCTCGCTTCCCGAAGATTGAGGCACCGGACAGTCACATATTGCGCAGCGGAGGACTGGCAGCCACGTGAGGGGTCAGCATCGCTGGCATTGCTGGGGCCGCCTGATGAGTTCGCGTCGGTGCTGGCCGCACTCGGAGGGAAACCGTCGATGACCCATGGAAGATGATAGGCACTAGAGCAGTCACCAAGCGACTCCAGTGAGAGTTTATATGAAGGAACAGATTTTTGGCCATCCCACACACGGAAGGTAGAATCCCATCCAAGCTTTTGTGGCGGTAACCAAGTGAAACTCGCTATGGCGTGTAAAAAGTCCATAGGATTCTATCATAGTTGATTAAAATTTCACCAGGGATCGGAAGAAATGCACTAACGTTATGAATGTCGATGGGGTATGTACTGACAACCCCACTACGGTCGAAAAGGTGGACGCGCAGCTGATCAAGCTCGAGAGTGAGAGCAAAAACAAACATCCGGTCGAGTTGTTCCATGAACATCTGGCGAATGTAGGTGGCTAACTGCGCCAGAGATGAATCTCCCCTCTTCCCCTTGACTTCAAGTGCTGAGAATACATGCAGCCACCATAGAGTGCGATCCTAAAAGAGGCATGAGCCTTGCAAGGTCACATCCTAGGAGGATAGTACTTCATTTACCTTTTTCCCTGACTGAACGACAGGTCAATCAGTACTACATAAATCAACCACAAAAGATGAACTCACTTCTTCTCCCCGCACGGAACGATTTGCAGCGTCGCTTTCCGTCTCGTCACTTTCTGCCTTTGACTGTTCACCAGTAAGTCAGTAAGTCACGGGAAGGGTTGGAAATTCGTGAGAGCATACTGATTCCACTGCCTCCTCACCGTCCTGAGGATAGTCGTGGTCTTCCGTCGATGAGGATGCCATTTCCATGACACTGGCTGAGGAAGTAAAAACGAGATCAGGCTTGCGAATCTTCGAGTTAGGATTGCTCGATTGGGGCGGTGATGCATGTGAATTAAACCACTCTCCATTCAGCCGGTCCTCCTGGTTCTGACCCCCGCCATTGCTTTCGCGGGCCAGTCGATTGATCGCATTGAAAAGCTCGACGAGGGGCTTGTACATTGTGCTTTCTGGAACTGACTGGCCTCCACTCGGAAGGCCAACCCACTGTGAGTTCTCATAACGACCTTCTTGTCGGAGAGCGTCGAGGAGTGTAGAAAGACGTTGTTCAGAGCCTGCGGGGAGCGGGAGCAAGCGCTGCAAGAATTCGTTCGTGTTGGAAAGCACCCGCATCGTGTCCAAGTCTTTTCGTATGAGTTCCCGATCTTGGGCGGCGTCTAATCCTGACGTAGGTAAGCGGCGTTCACTGTCGGGGGCCATATGAGAAGCAGAATTGACAGAAACAACAGAAGAAGTTTCAAGTGAGTGTAGGTGAATGTATCGACTCACCCCGAAACCAAACGCGATTTATACTCTTGGACTTGCGCGGTATGTTCGCCTCGCTTATAGGATCAACTGGACAACGTGTCTGCTATGTCTGGGGATAAAGAAAAGGATCGATAAGAAGAGAAGATATGTTCAGATGGAGATGCTCAGCGAAGTACACTTTCTCGAATTACTGTGCTGTGGAAGCAGACAATGGAAGGCGGAGCTGGAAATGTGGTGGTCATTGCTTTGTTTGTGGTGTCTATCGCCCTACACGTGTCTATGAAACAAGAAGCTGGACTATTAGCGACCCAATGAGCAGCGAATACGACTCAGTTTGTCCAAGTGGGCGACATTATTCAAAGGAGCTTTCAGCTTGGAAGAAGGTGGATATGTCAGACTTCGCACACATGCCCTAGATATGATTAGGCGCGCACTTCTAGATCTGTCCTACGTTCTACATGTTTGGTAATTCCAACATAGCGTGTGCCATGATTGCACGCTAAATCCCTTATTCGTGTATGTAGCGAAGCGAGCAGAAGGTCGCGGGAACCAAGAGGAGGACATGTCCCGCCTATCAGAGAACTGGGTCACATTGGCACCCGCTGCATCTATCCCATAGGAGACAGGAGTCATGCTATAAATATAGGGTAAGATTAAACTGTATCCGAGAGGCGCGCAATGCGACAGCGTGTCTAGGCATGGAAGATTTGTCAGTGAACTCACAGAAACAGGGTTGCAAATATTCTCTATTCCAGAAGAATGCACGAATACAGGATCGTTACTCGTGAGTACAAAATACAAAACGAAAGTCCGAAGGGTCGGGCGGGCGGCTTGCCCTCGACTTTTCTGGTAAGAGTAAAGAGATTAATTATTGTCCACACATCCTCTACCTCTGACCTCTTGTTCGGCTGTTGTATCGCCAAGGGAATGTCGGGAGCTTGCGTGGTAGCTCTTTGACAGAGTTCTAGTGAAACGTCCGATATCGATTGGAAGAACGCAGTGCTCCAGTGCTTACTCCACGATCCGGTTTCACTGACATACCATTGAGAGAAAGACATACCACTACAAACGAACAAGTGCAGATACGCAGTCAATAGTTAGTGAAGCATCAACTCACGGGGTTGAAAAGGAGGAGCCCTGAAATTGACAGGGCTTTCCTTTCAAAATGCTAGCGCCCGTGAAGTAAAAGATGTCTAATGTCTATAAATCTCAATCCAACTCGCCGGTAACCTTGTGCAAAAGGCGAGAAGGCTCAAAAGAACGCACCTCACGAAGCAGGTGAACCTCGGGAGGCAGGATGGGAGGCGCTTTTTGAGTATGCGAACGACACAGGCGAACCTAGGGAGGTAGGATGGGAGGCGCTTTTTCAGTATGTGAACGACACAGGGAGATCAAAGAATACCCGAGAATGAAAATAATCGGGACGGGAAGAAAGAAGCCGAAATAGGAGCGTAGAACATGTATACACTTTCGCCTTCTAGCGTACATTCTTTCTTAGCATGCTACTTTAGATACTCATAGATAGTTCCCTACCCTCTTAGTATACCGCTATCAAGGCCTAGAACCTTAGGAAACGGACTTAGCTACAAGAACAGGACATGGGTAGGATAGAGCGTAGAAAAGGTCTGGCGTAGGTACATCCTAAAAGACCAAAAACGGGATATATAAAACAAGATTCCTGCGCCAGACTGGGTAGATGTGGGAGGGTGGGCCTTTCCTAAGTTTATCGTTCATTCGCAATGTGCCGTGAGAACATGACGTCGTCCTGACAAGTTAGCTTTAGTGTGCATACGTATTCAACAGGTGACCGGGTACTGAGTCTTTGAAGCACGTTCCACCACGCCACGTTGTGCGGTGGGACCAGGACATGGCTTACAGTATCATTTCGCTTCGGAACCAAATGCATCGGAATGGAAGGACCTTGAGAGTGGTTCAAAATGTACCCATAGCATGACGTATTGAGAGGCACGACTTGGGGAACGACCATCAAACCATGCGTCAGAGGTATGTATGTCGCCACGAGTCATGAATGCCCTGAGGTCGGTAAGGAGCATGGAGGCGCTAAGTAAAGACGGACGGTGGAAACAGGTGACGACACACACGTCCAGAAACTTTACAGCACACCGAGGCCTCTTTGTCTCACCCTTGGCGTCAGCGCTCCATCCATGTCCTCGTGCACGAAGGGCCGCAGTAGAAGCTTGATCGTGGTTAAGTATCGTTGAGCACATAAACCATCGTTCCCCGCAGTAGTCGATTACTTCTTAAGTTCGAACTTGATCGTGAGCAGGCTCTACTTGGAAGTCGCTTGGCTTCCAAGTTGTGCACCCTTGCTTCAGGTAAATGACCCCCGCAGAATGATGAATAACAATTAGGGCACGCCCCGCGATGGTCGGCCTCGGGTCAGCGCAGGCAGTAACACTTGGAAGGACATGAGAAGCGCCGGTCGTAATGATGGGCGATAGGGTGCCCCGATCTATGTATTTGGCAGCATGTGCCATAAATACGTCTGTTTGGACTGTATAGTGTATTAGGAAAGGGTCCTGATACTGTTTGATCATCTTGTTGGATGTGATGCTGATGCATTCAGCTAACCAAGGCGTGGGTATGATACATATACCGGAACGCTGAGTTTCGGAGGGATTGCTGTCAAAACGCGAATCTGCGCGTACGTGGACAAACACCCTGATTCTCCGTGTTCCTGTCCATCTCTGAGCATCAAACTAAGGAAACTAAGGATAGACATCTAGACGTTGATAAATTGTTGGGAGCGCTCTGTTTTGAGTGAAAAGTCATCAAGCTGTATTATTGGTGACAGTCCGTCAGGCAAGTTATCGAAGACTGGCTGAGATCTTTTTTTTTTTTTTAATCCTTCTCGGCATCTGTTTGGTGTGGATTGAGTTGACGAAACTTGATGCGGAAAGGTGATATGGTGATGAAGTTCCCCGAGCTTCTCATGATCAAGGAAGATTAGGGGGAAGACTCGGAGTCAAAGCAGATGCGAAGGAGGGCTAGGAAGTAGGAGCGCAGGGTCCAATCTTTGAGCCTGGGGCGTCGTAGGTGGGGCCAGAGTCGGTGATAGGAAGACCCCGAAACAGGCACGAAGCAGAGATATGCTATCTGACTGAGGGGTTGCCATGAGAAGGTATACTTTGGGACTGATAATGTTCATAAGTACATGGCAGCAGAATCCCATATCACGATTGTGATGGGGGATCAAATGTATGCCAGCCAAAGTCAAGCCCGAGCTTGGAATGGTTTGGGAGTTGCAAGGCGAGTGTCGGGGGAGGATCTCAGAAGACCTGCAACGTGTAAGCGAGGAGAAGGGCGAGATTGGAGGCTCGTAGAGAGACCAGAAGTAGACACGTGTGCATCTAGCCAAGATCTGAGGACGACAAAAGAATCGAACTCCGCCTGTCCGAGTTCTTGGGATCAACGCCAGAAGCCGAAAATAGCACTAGACTGTTCTCGCTTTCCATTATATAAATCCTCCCTATTCCTTTCCTCCCTATCCTTTCCCCCTTCCCTTTCCTTCAACTCTCCCAACCGCCTCCTCCCGCCTCCTTTCACGCCATGTCCATCCTCGGTCGTACTCGCACTCGCTCCACTTGTCCTAATTCTCCTGGCCCAAAGGCCAAGGCCAAAGCACCTCTCTACCCGACAACCTCCAAGACAAGCAGTGTCTCGAATGCCACCCCAAACCCTGGGATACGCCTTTCGATAGGCGGTATCGCCAACATGTTCATTAAACTACGCCATCTTGAACGCCAGTCCAAGAAGCCGTACACCATTGCATGCAGCTCAGGCGCCGAGCCCCTAACACACCCTCACGTTCAAGCTGGGCGTCAGGCAAATGCCAAGGCACCTCTAGTCCACAAAGACACCTACATTTGCGCAGGAAACGGAGGGGTTGACGTCGTCCGCCTGTTGCGCGCGACGAGAACAGCCTTGATAGAAGAGGCATCAAGGCTTGGTGCCAATGCTCTTGTGGACGAGAGGTGAGGCTTTCATAGCGTCTACGTTTAACTTTACTCACTGAACATGTAGATGGTCATACGTTATCAATGAGCCCAAACATCGACCGCGAGGGCAGTTCAAAGTCCACGTACGTTCATTCCTCCAGTCCTTCACGACCCTGATTTAACTTACGGTGCCACCATCAACAGGTTCAATACTCTGCCTCTGCGATCCAAGCCAACTGCCACGACACTCTCCAGCCTGTCGCCATGGACAAAATCAAGGGTGTGCCGGGACTTATGACTGTCATCAGCCGCAACGGTGAATGAATGTCCTTCCACCCCTTAAACTATGACATCAAGAAACGCAAACAATGAACACATGAAACTTCAGCATTCCCTACCTCCTTTCCTCGCGCCTCTTGCGTCCGCCAGTAATCGATATAAGTGTTTGGCATAATACTCCTATCCTCTATCCTCCACCTTGTCTCCCCTCGTGCAATAGAGGTGACACCGAATTCCGACTGGACTTCGGAATGGACTACTTCCTCCCGAGCTCGCCTGAACAGGCAAGTTAGCTGCTTGCCTGGGCTCCTTATTCTCAAGATGTATAGTCATCCTCTCCCTTCCTTGCATTCTTTTGCTTGCCATCCCCTTCCTTGTACCATCATACTATGCCCCGTAGCACTACTATTCTCCATTCCAGACTCGTACGCCCTCAGAAAAAGCGATCTAGTAATTGCGCCTTGTAATATTACAACTTTCCAATAACTTTCATTCCACTCTTCATTTCTTGGTTACATATTTTTTTTTGGTATTAGGTGTTTGTCGGACAAAAACGGACACTTACTCGCACATTCCTTATTTTTGCAACTTCGATCCACTTGCACTCTATCCGATAGTACTGTTTAAAGGAATACTAATGCAGTCTTTGAATTCACCACTTTGCGAAAATATGAAGAATCAATTATATATCATGTATAATCAAAAACGAACTCTTCGACAGATTCTCTAAGGATGATTACTGACTGCTTCTTTACACACTTGCTATTTACATAGCCTCTGAACCGAATCCAATACAAATCTCCACAGTACGATCGATACCCAACCCTCGTATATTTTCACGCCCCTATCTCTGCGTGAGCTGGCCGATCAGGGGGCCCCAATACATTCACAGATTTCCATTCTTCGAAACTTCGCGAGCTTCTCTCTCTCATCTCACCTCACATATCGTTCCGCACCCCCCGGCCATCCCACATGTCATCGCAGCAGGAATTTGCTCACCAGCCTGGCGGCGGTCCCTGTCCGTATCCGCCGTGTCTTTCATGCTCGTGATGATGATGATGATGATGTCCATGGCCATGGGTGTCACTAGGTCCACCACCAGGAGCACCAAACGGAGGCAATGAAGGGGTTGAGGGGAACCCAACACCACCAAATGGTTCTGGCGCGCCACCGGGAGCAGCAGTCGGGAATCCAAATCCACCAGGCCCAGGTGGGGGACAATCACGAGAAGCAGGAGCACCAGGGAACGCAGGGGGCGGGCCAGAGGGGGGAGGGAATGATGAGAACCCTCCAGGTCCTCCTAGGCCACCAGGCGAGGTCGGTGCTGATCCGTGGAAACTGGGGAACGGAGGGGTAGGAGAAGAGGTGCCTCCAGGGAAGGAAGGCGGGGAGGAAGTGCTGTGTGAGACTGGAGGTGGGGCGTATGAAGGTGCATATCCACTACGCTGCGGCTCTTGGAATCCTCCCGCATGCCCTCCAGGTGGGGGGTTCATGCCAGGGTAAGATGAAGTCGGTGGGGGACCTGAAGGAGGTGGATATGCGCTTGGTGCACCACCCGAATATGAACTCACAGGAGGGGGTCGTCCAGCCCCAGCACTCGGGCCAAAGAACTCCACAGCTTCACCGGCACCAGCACCGGACTTGGCAGTTCCGAACCCAGTCGCATTGAATAATGCCTGCGCTCCAGGAACATTCTGAGCGTACCCCGCAAGCGTGTGCTGGAATTGGTGTGCCTCTGTCACAGCAAATGAACCTTGTGCAGCGGGTGCACCACCTTCTCCGGCAAGGCGAACGTTCTCATGGTTCCGCACTGCGTTCTTTCCAAGGCGTGAGAGGACGGATTGTTGCTTGTTTCCTAGACCTTGGAACCAATCACGCATAGTTTGTAGCATCTCGCGCTGGATCTTGGAGTTAGGGTTATGGAAGTCGGGGTGGAACCTGGGAAGCGAAGGTGATGAAGTCAGTCCTCGGTGGCGAGCGAGGCACTACGTACAAGCATTGGAGAATGTCTTCGGTAATAGCATGAACGTTCTCCGACGGGTTGTCCCAAGCTTTGACGACAAGGGTGACCGCGTGTTGTACGATCGCCTTGGCAAGTCGGCCAGCAGGTTCATTAAGGATAAGGTTCTGTTAATGTGTCAGCCAAATAAAGGTATGGGAGGATGCGTGACGAACGAAATGATCTTTGCTCAGGAATGAATGCGTGGGATCGGACTATATGACATTGAGTCGGGATCCATTGCAAAGTGAGGGGCTAGAACATACAGCGCGAGGGTCATTAAAGACCTCATATTGGTCATGAGTGTCAATAACTTCTCCGGAGACGGCTGCTAAACTAGTAGTCGCAGTCTTGAGAAGAGGCTTGAGAAATGGCTGATTCACGAGTCAGAGTTGATTTCTATGGCGTATGAGCGACCGCGATACCTCAAGGGTTGTGAAGACGAAAACTGGAACATCATTTTAGCTGAATCCTCGAAGTGAAGCCGAACTCTACGCACCAGAGATACCATCCATAATTTTCTCAATCAACGGACCCAATCCAGGAATCTTCTCGATCGTCTTTGAGATCTTCTTCACAACTATATTCTTCAGTTAGTCGCCACTCATTCTAGCATGGATGTATGAGCGCACCGGAATCCCTGAATGTCAGCACCTGCCAAAGCACCGCGTGTAACTCCTGCGGACTCATTTCTTCTGGATTCTTCCCACCGGCTGCAGGTCCGGCTCGGATCCTTTCAATTGCATCTATGTCCCTGCTCACGTCCCCACCACCGCCGCCTGGGATTGAAGTGCAGAGCTGACGAAGGACGGATGCGGGGTCAGACGGAACACCTCCAGGCCCGGAACGAGTAGATTGTTCGATGGATTTGGAGCGCGCACGGTCAAGTTCGCGATTAAGATCGGTCACGGACGCCTATCAAAGTGAGAGCATTAGATATAGCGTGGGTCACAGAGACGTCTGCAATACTTACTTCACTCTAGAATGCAGTAGAACTTGAGTTTAGTTCAATCCAGAAGAAGAACGCGTCATCTTACCAAGTGATCACTCGCCTCTAGCGTGGCTTCAGCGAAGGGAATCGGAGTCAATATATAAATACGCACCCCCGAGAAGAGAGTGAATAAAGTCGCTTGAACCAAAGGAACCTGAGGGTGGTCATGAGAACATGTCCAACTCTCCAACAGTCAATGAAATTGGCTTACCAGTCACGATGGGGGCAACCCATTTTCCGTTAGGAGCTTGGATCCTCACTTGGTCACCGACATGCAGGAACACTTGTTGGTGTCCCATAGACGCAAGTGCCAGCTCGCAAAAGTTAGAGTGAGCAGGGAAGTCTTCAAGTGTATGCAGCTGCAAAGCATACGAAGTGAATATATGCGTTATGAGAAAATCTGAAGGGACGCACAGCTTGGCCCAAGAGCCTATACGCCTCATACTCATCCTGTTTCTTACCCTGGGACCGGTGCTGACGACCGATATGTATACACCTCTCCAAGGTGCGACGAACAAGAGCCTTCGAAGTATCCCACTGACCGTCCTCTGGTGAACGTTCATGAGATACGAGTATATGTACAGAGTGCAGGCATACCATTGGCAATGTAGTTTTTCATACCAGTCCGGTAGTCAATCTCGAGTTCCCGTGGCTGTTCACGATGTTGGCAATGTACATCACAAAACATATCAAAAGTAACATACATCAACTGGGCCGCGAAGCCCTGGGTGGTATCTTCTTGCATCTTCGCCATCACCGTAGCCTTTGGGATTGTCTATGTGTTCGGTCTAATCGGGAATGAGTAGACGAGAGTAACCTCAAGAAGGATTGGGCTCACAGGGAGGTAGCAGCCCAATCGTTCGGCGGTGACTTCGAATTCGGTGGTCGCATAACCGTGAGCCTAAACTGGTGAGCTAAAAGCCAGGGAAAGATGTTCTCGGAGACGTACAAGGAAGCCAAGAACCATGCATAGATTGATAATGGTCTATTTCGGGTTCAATGTATGCGTACAACAACCAGAGTGATTGGCGTCGACGGACCTGAAGCTGAACTTTCTTGAGTGATGCGATATCAACAGCCTACACCGACGTCATATCAGATACGATGGTTCAACTCGTGGCGTGGAGCGTGCACCAGCATACCTGACTGTAGTCACGAAGCCAGTTGCTGCGGCACGAGGGTGATCAGTGACGATAAGATTGACTCCGAGGCGGAGATGGATCACACCCAAAGTAAACGCGCTTGATGTCTAGACCATTGAATTTGTGTCCTTTGCTCAACATTGCAGTGAGCGCAAAGCCGCCGCCTGCACCACGCTTGATAAGTTCAGCCAATATATCTTCCTGCATGTAATGTTAGGATAGCCGATGAGGAATCAAGCATTCGAACGGACGATGTCACCATGACGGAAGGCTTTGCCCTCCATGTAGGCGAATCTATCTCAAGGTCAACTATTTTCGGGCGCCTCACAAATATAAGACGCCTACGAAGGAATATTGCCAGCCCCAAAGGCGTAGACGCCATTCTCAGAGAGGCAGAAGGCAAATATGACGAGGAGAACAAGGAAAATGGTGGTATTGAAAGCCATGAACTGTGGTTAGAAAGGGATGGAAAGTGGGAGAAAGGACGAGGTAGAAGGCACAGGCTTATAGGCGCATCTGCATCCCCGGCGGATGCTTACGAAGGCTATGGCTATGTACATCCCGTGTTGATGCCTATCGTGGAGAACGTGGGCGTCTATTCCCGGAAGATGCCGGAGACGATTGCGTACATAATTTTTTGGTTGCTTGACCTCTCTTGGCCACCTCGACGCCTCTCATCCCCATCGCCTCTGCTTGCTTTCTTTATTTCCATTTAATCTTCCCGTGAGTATCTGTCTTCCTATCTCAATTCTCTCTCTGACCTCCAACAGCATGTCTTCTTCTACATCCTCGTCCACCATCCACCAAAACGTCGTTCCTTCTGAAGTCGGATGGCAGTTTGTTCCCCAGTACTATACTTTCGTCAACAAACAGCCAGGTCGTTTGCATTGCTTCTACACAAAATCCTCCACCTTTGTCCATGGTACCGAGGGAGAGGAGAGCAAACCTTGCTTCGGTCAACAGGTCTGTCTTTTTTGCCCTTTCCACAGCCTTCATTTCCCATTCTGTGCCGACTGACGCGTCTCTGGCCTCGTTTCCGTTGTAAACTACCGCCCATTCCCGTCTTTCTCGCTCGTTTTTGCTAGATCCATCCACACAGCCTTGCTGACCAATCATCTTGTGTATTCAGGAAATCCACCAGAAAATTACTTCCATCGGTTTCCAGGATTGCAAGGTTTTCATTCACTCCGTAGACGCCCAGGCTTCTGCAAATGGTGGCATCATCATCCAGGTCATTGGTGAGATGTCAAATCGTGGTGAGGCTTGGCGGAAGTTTGTCCAAACTTTCTTCCTGGCCGAGCAGCCTAACGGCTACTTCGTCCTCAATGACATCTTCCGCTTCTTAAAAGAGGAAGCTGTCGAGACCGACGATGCTGACGAGGCTGCTGAACCTGAAGCTGCACCCTCTGAGCCTGCACCCGCCCCCGCTTCTGAGACGCCGCAAACACCGGCCCGTGAATCCTCACCCCCTCCGGCCGCCGCCGTTCCTTCCCCCGCTCCCTCTTTCCCCACTGCTGTCGAAGAACCGCCTACCAATGACGTCCCCGAACCCGCTCCGCAACCCCCCACCCCGGCGCCGGAGCCGGAGCCCCTCCCAGCCGCTTCTTCTGCTCAACCCAACGGTCACACAACCGCCCCCGAGCCTGAGAAGCCCACCCCAGCCCCTGCTGTGCCTGCCCCGCCCGCAGCTGACGAGCCTCCCGCCCCTACACCAGCTCCTCAACCCGCCGCCCCCGCTCCTGCTGTTGCACCTGCGCCTGCCGCCCCTACTGTCACCCCTTCTCAGCCTGCTGCCCCTGCCCCTTATTCCTCA
>JAEUWQ010000031.1:0-11004 GCA_018524765.1 Podaxis sp. AQ799166
TAGGTATCAACTTCGAATTCCGCCCTTCATGTCGGATTCATGCCCTTTTCTTCGGCATCTGTTTTGCCCTTATCAATCTCTATCCTTTCGGGAACTACATGGTTCAAGCTCGTTCTCGGGGTTTTCAGGAATTGCCTGGCGGCTGGCGAAGTGTGCTGAGGCACGTCACGATTAACCACAAGGATTCATGGGCGTCTCGTGTTGAAGAGAACCAGATGTCTCTCCGGGTGCAACTGCCAATCTTGACTACAGTATCACTAGGCTGTCAAAAATTCATGAATACCTCTCATCTGGGCGTCTTGGCATGGCGGGTGTACAAGTGCACACTATATCCCTACCCAGGGATAGGGGATGGGCGTAGATCATATACCGGTACATTCGGGGACCTTCCGGGGACTGGGGCTACTGTGGCTGACGTTGACGGCGACAGTAGCGGGGGTGGTGGATGGTGCCACATCACCTACTTGCGACTTCAACATGGACACCCAAATCGTCCTTAATCCCGGTTCGTGGAATAATTGATGTATTGTCGTCTGTCTCACGCGCTCTCTCGTCGGTGCAGACTCGCTCTTTGCTGATTCACTTGAATATCGCATAGCATCACTAAATCCTCGTACTCATCTACAATCTAACAGCGTACAAAGGTTCTATGGCTTATTGGGTGCCAACAATAACTACTCAGTTTGTGACGGTCCAAATCTGGTTGGCATTGAAGTCAGTGCACTTCCAGGTTTGGACTTGATTGCCATTGGTCAAATTGCCTTCAGTGAGATCGAGACAGAAACCTAGAAACGCCGGTCACACTATGTAATCCATCTGCCTAGCAAGGCGCTTACCTTGGTTGGTCAAGGCAATTCTCTGGTCGGCGGTGTAGAACCAGTCTTGGGCGGGCAAGTTGTTGAAACATTGCCAAATCTTCATTCCAACGCCGTTCGCCGGAGCTTCAGAGAACCTTCAGAAGGGACTTCACCGGCACACAAGAGAATTGCATACCTGAACCGGCGTCCAAGCAGAATCCTGTGTTAGCAAGGACAACATGGCCCTCACCCGGTGCAATGACCCAGTCTTGTGCAGGGGTCCCATTGCAGTCGAGGCTGTGGCGAGAATCAGTCTTAACATCTGATGCCGTATCTGGATGTATGCGTTTGACGTACATTTGGACGGGGGTTCCGTTGGTGAATACGGCGCCTCTCACATCCAAGCATTTCGCATTGTTTCCATTAGGGTGGATTCTGAAGGCCGGAACGGGTGTTCCGACGGGAGGGCTCGACGTAGTGGCGGTTACAGTTGTGGTCGGAACTTGTAGAGTAGTTGAAGCTCCAGACGTCGTCGTGGAGGCTGGGACAGAAGTTGAAGTCCCAGATGTTGTCGTGGAGGCTGGGATAGAGGTTGAAGCTCCAGATGTCGTGGTGGAGGCTGGGGCAGAACTTGAAGCTCCAGACGTCGCGGTGGAGGCTGGGACAGAACCCGAAGCCCCAGATGTTGTCATGGAGGCTGGGACAGACGTTGAAGCTCCAGATGTTGCGGTGGAAGCTGGGGTAGAACTTGAAGCCCCAGACGTCGTGGTGGGAGCTGGGACAGACGTTGAAGCTCCGGACGTCGTGGTGGGGGCTGGGGCAGAACTTGAAGCTCCGGACTTCGTCGTGGAAGCTGGGGCAGAACTTGAAGCCCCAGATGTCGTCGTGGAGGAGGCTGGGACAGAGGTTGAAGCTCCAGATGTTGTGGTGGAGGCCGGGATGGAAGCTGCCGATGAGGAAGGGATTACAACCGTGGAAGGGGAGGAGACCACACTCGAAGAGGCCACAATGGTGGAGACCTGGATAGAGGTTGGTGACGAGGAAGGAATTACAACTGTGGAAGGAGAGGGGACTCCACTCGAAGGGATTTCAACTGTAGAAGGGGAAGGAATTGATTGCGTTGCGCTGACTGTTGAACTCAGTACAGAAGTTATCTCAGAAAGAACAAGTGGAGATGCTTGACATTGACTGTGAGTCACCGAATGGAAACATAGTAAGGAATGTTCGATGGTGACTTACATATGGGGTCTGCAACCCGGGAGAACGCAATGCTCACATTGAGCAAGACTGCCAAAGAAAACAGTTTGAAGGAAGGCATGAATTATCAGTGGGTAGTAGATGTATGGGGGATATTTGAGACTCGAGTACTTCTGGTCTGGGGTTCTCATCTGGTGAACATGGCGCATTTATACCCAGTGGTGTCTTTGAATCATTTCTGCAACAGCCTCAATGGCCACGTTCAAGGAAAAATCCACTTCGGCTTCATACGGCTTGTTGACAGCTCGTGAAAATGTTGCTTCTCTTCACATGGTCTGCATCCAGAGGAGTACTGTGGATATCATTCTGGGCTTGGAGCAGAGAGTACTCCCAGGTGTTTTAAAATAACAATTTCCCTCCCATAGCGGCCAGGGTCAGGCATTTGAGATACGATCACACTCTCTAAGCCAGAAAATGGGAATACATGTATGTTGTGCCCAAAAGATTCACAGAGCTCCACTAAAGTACTGAATTCAGGGTGGCTGTGAGTGATGAACCATTGATGCGGTTGACCCAAGCTGGTGGTAACAAAGGCCTGTAACAGTGGATATTCCTCCGAGGCTGGGAGAAAGACTTGATTTACCCTGGCTGCTGCACTTCCAGGACAACCAGGACGACGGACAAGTGGCTTCACTCTGAATGAGGATAGGAGGCCGAAAAGAGTGCCAGTTGTGGTGTGTAAACCACGTCGTCACATGGTGCGTGGACGCCGTGCCCGTCCCTTGCGTGTCATGTTGCTAGACGAGTAATTTGCGCCATTGCTACTTCCTCTCCTAGTGGCATCCATAAAACACTACGATCTAAAGCGCAAGCCCAGGAAGCGAATAACGTGGTTGATGGGAGCAAATCAGTGGAAGCTTCAAGCGAACTATGTATGCAACATCCAGGGTGACAAATTTCAGTGAATTTGTTCAGGGGTTTTTGAAAGGAGCTTTTACCGTGCTGTGTACTGCCATTGTAACCTGCTTTGGAGAAGTGCGAACCGCAGTGGCATACCGTATGCTATGGGATCAATTGGAACTGATTGCGAGGCTGGAGGTCGACATACTTGTGTGGAGATTGTAGATCGGCTGCACACAAAACGGCACCCGATCTCCACTCCCACTAATGATGGACCCACAACACCAACTCCACTGCTAAACGTCACCCCGCTGTCCACATTGTTCTCGGACTGTTCACCCGCTCCGCACCCGACTCTCCTTGTGCTCACCTCCCTCAGTAAATTAGCTCCTGCATTTCACGCTACTGGTATTCTTTCTCTTTAATATAGTAAACTCTCCATCCATTCTTTCTGCACAAGCCATATACCCACACTAGTACCACTCTCTTTTTCTTCAACATATTCCTCTGTGTTTCATATCTGCAGGATTTCATAGTGGAATAGAATAAAATCTCCTTTAATTCATTCATGGTGTTCTGATTTTCGTAGACTAGAGATTTCGAGTGGTACAACATAGACAGAAAATTCATGTAGATATTTTCATTGACATCATACCATAGTATAAGTATGGTCGAGATCCTTGGGACTTGACACCTGATAATTGAACCAGGTTCTGACACATACTCCATCTCACTATCTAAGTCTGCTATGGAGCCCCTCAAACTTGGTGCTCCTCTGATTTCGTTACACCCCTTTCACTCTCTCTGCCCATCTTTGTCTTGATTCTGTCGCCCCAACTGGCAGTATCGCTCGTGCTTCTCAAATCTAACTCTCAAACTTTTCTGCTGACTCAGTCTCATGATCCTTGACTCAGGTTTTGAAGCCTTGCAATTGATGGAAGCAATTGCACCCTACCTTATTTGTTGAACTGCCGCCTCATCTCTTCAACTGGAGCCCACTGCAAGGGGCTTCAAACCTCTTTCTGTCCAGGATTCCATGAAATCTTGCCCACAAAGTCATGCTCTCCCTACACAACCCAAATAATCTATCTGACACTACCCTAGCCACTGCTGATGAATTCTTCTCATTGGCACCAACTAATTCAGACCCTGGATCAAACTCAGACTTATCCCTCCATTGGAGTCTCCTCACCCCTTCTATGGCCAACTCGGGAAATTTTCGATTAGACTTTGCACAGGACAGTGATGTCTATGCTGGAGTTATATCCCAAGGACCCAATCAAGCCTCCAACAATGGTGCTGGACCAAGCACTTATCCACAACCACCACAACCAGATAACCCCACACCACTTGCACCCCAGCAATGAACACAACCTCTGGCATATACAAATAACCAAATAAACACACAGCCACCACCATCACTTGTTCCACCTGGATTAAGCCAAGGGCCACCAACTCCACCCTGGTGGGCATGACTGTCCTTAGCACCAGCAACATGGGATCAGCCACCCATTTAACAGGGATGTTCACACTCCCGGGCTTCCCCTCTACAATTTTGCTCACCATCCCCTCGACAATGACACTCCCCCTCACCTCCACCATGACACTATCAACAACCCACACCTAGCTGATACATGCCAAGCCCATATGACCATTCAGCCCCATGCTTTGATGGACAACCACATTCTCTCAGATGCTTCTTTGAGGAAATCGAGATACTAGGGAATGACTGCAACATCAATCAGCAAGACCTAATCACCCATACCCTCTGTTACCTCAGTAACCAAGATGAGGAGATCTGGAGAAGCCAGGCTGTATATGCCCAAGGAAATTGGAATATATTCAAGGACAGGATTATCACCCTATATCCTGGAGCCAAGGATGAACATTGCTACATGATAATGGAACTACAGATTCTAGTGGAAAATCAAGTGGCTATCCCTATGCACAACTGTTTTCAATTTGGTGAATACTATCGACAATTCCTTACAAAGTCAGACTGGCTGTTAGCAAGGGGAATAATTTTGAGATGAGAACAAAGTAAACTCTTTCTGTCTGGGCTTCACATTGACTTCTGAAACCAGGTCTGGATCCAACTTCAGCTCAGTGATCCTATGCACCCACTTGATGATACATGGTCTATGGCTGAAATCGAGCAAGTGGCAAGATTCTTACTCAATGGCAACAACAGCAGAATGCCTCTAGCTCTCCCCTCCTTCATGAATCAAGCAACACCCTTGTATCCCACTGTTGCTATGCCTCTGGCACCTTG
Source organism: Podaxis sp. AQ799166 (assembly GCA_018524765.1). NCBI lineage: Eukaryota > Fungi > Basidiomycota > Agaricomycetes > Agaricales > Agaricaceae > Podaxis > Podaxis sp. AQ799166. The sequence continues at coordinate 5,167 of JAEUWQ010000031.1, forward strand.
TGAAACCTTTGATATGACATTGATCAAACAGTTCCTGGTCTCTGACACTTTTCTTGATCGACTAGCTGGGAAGATCAGTCACCCCATGCCTAATCACTCATATCCATCCAACCAAAACTCATACAATTACCAACAACCCCAATGGCACCCTCCACCTGGCTGTGGTTTTTGCCATGATACCAACCATTTCATGAGGCAATGTGACAAGCTTGAAGATTATCTCCAATGAAAGCTCTGTGTTTGTAACAACACCAACTGCATCTGTCTCCCAGATGGGACCCTAGTCACACCTCAAACTGGGCCTGGATGGAACCTCATGGAATGTATTGACCACTGGCACAGATCACATTCTGCACCCCCTCCCATTGTTCGAACTAACATCCTTGAAGCTGTACATATCCAACCACACAACCCCAAGGCCTCACAATCATTCCCCTCATTGCATGTCACATCACACTTCAATGCCACTGTAGAAGAAGAAAGGGAGTTGCAGATTCTCAACATGGTAACAATGGCAGCATTCAAACACAAGGAGGAGATACAAAATCACAACAAGCCTGCTACAAAACCCAAGAATATGTTACAACCTTTGTATGAACTCAGGTTGCAACTAGGCAAAGACTTGAGGATGAGCAAAGGGGAAAGAACTAGTTGGTAAAGCATAAGGAATACAGGTGCTCTACCTAGGGTTTATATACTGTGAGAGGAGTGGCTAAAGATAGATGAAACAGAGAGATGAGTCAGTGGGTGACTAAGGCAAGGTGTGATAAGGGGCTGAAACATAAGGTGAAACAGTGTGCTGAGTAAGTGTGTGCTAAATATAGCTGAGACCATAACAGAATAACCCAGCATCCAACAAACCAAATCTGACAATGATGAACCTGAACCCAAATATCAAATCACACCTGGGTCAGCAACACCAATCAGCAGCCCCCACCCCCTCCATTCTGAAACCTTTGACTCCTTTGGTACCTCCTATGCCTCCAGTTCCATCTCAGCTGCAATACTGCTACTTGATGCCCATTGAAGATCTGGCACTTACACAAAACATCATACAGTGCAGCCTCAACACCCTGATTTCCATTACCCTTAGGGAGCTCTATGCCATGGCACCTGAAGCCTGCAAATATGTCAGAGACCAGCTCACTACACAATGCATACCTACTGAACAGACAGCAACCATATCAGCACTAGAAGAAGCCACTCCTACTGACAACACCATTCCCCAATCCACCTACCTTCACCAACAATCACCTCACTCCCCAAACACACTTGTTGTCACAAATCAAGTTGAAGAACTCCACACAATACCATTGGAACTGAATGGCAAACTCACTGTGGATGTAATCTTAGATGAGGGATCTCAGATAATGGCTATACAGTGAGACATCTGGGAAAGGCTTGCATTCCCCCTCCTCTCTACTCAGACAATGGTGATGGAAGCAGCTAACTCATCTAAAGGCACTACCTTAGGGCTTTTATGAGATCTTCCCACTCGAATCAGATGCAGTATATTCTACTTACAAGTCCAAGTCATTGAAAATGCATCATATGAAATGTTGCTCAGTTGCCCTTTCCTCACCCTAACTGAAGCCCACACCCATCACTACACCAATGGAGACTCACATATCACTCTCATTGACCCAAACACACATGACACATTCACTGTCCCCACAAAGCCACATGTTTGAATCCTGCAGCAAACACACTTGGGTTTTTAAATGTCGATGATTCAGCACACAGCTGAGGAGACATCACACCACAAGGCTCACCTTCCATATCTGTCACTACCCTTTCATGTTACATGATCTCCCCTCTCATGTTCACCTCTTCTCTGTTTTCCTCCATCAACCATCCTCAAGAAATATATGACATTACCCTCACTAATATTGCACCAGATACCCAGAACACTGACACTACCAGCTTTGCATACAAGAAAGTCACTAATCAAGTCCAACTGATTGCTACAACCCTTCCTGAAAATTTCTGCATTGTCCACCATATACCATCTGATCCCCTAGAATCAATGCCTAAGCTCCCAACTCATCCCCCTGACTTTAGTCCAGGCTCACATTATACTACAGAACAAAAAGAGGCTATACAGGTCAACAGGGACAACTTCTTATCAGCTGAAGAAGAGAAACTTGTACACCACCTCATCAAAATGCAAGAACTTGCATTCACATGGACTGAAGATGAGAAGGGGAAGTTCTCAGAAGATTATTTTGATCCCATTGTTATCCCAACTATCGAACACATACCATGGGTCTGCAAAAATATCCCAATCCCACCAGGTATCTATTGACAAGTTGTCAACATTATCAAAGCCAAAATCGCAGCAGGCATATATGAGCCATCCAACTCCTCATATCGATCGCACTGGTTCTGTGTACTCAAGAAAGACAGGAAATCCCTCCAACTCATACATGATTTACAACCCCTCAATGCTGTCACTATCAAGGACAGTGGATTGCTGCCAACTGTTGAGCACTATGCAGAGTCATTTGAAGGATGCAGATGTTACACAGTTTTTGATTTATTTGTTGGCTTTGATCAACACTCACTTGCACCAGAATCTAGGGATCTCACCACTTTCCAATGCCCTGTGGGCACCCTCTGCCTCATGTCAATTCCTATGGGATACACTAATTCTATGCAAATCCAACAAGGTGACCTTGCCCACCTACTCCAACCCAAAATTCCTCACATCACCATGCCTTTCATCAATGACATACCAGTCAAAGGCCCAACAACTTGCTATGAAACTGCTGACACTTTTGAAACCATCCCTGAAAACCCCAACATCCACTGCTTCATATGGGAGCACCTTAACAATGTCAACTGCATCCTTCAATGCATCAAACATGCCAGGGGGACCTTCTCTGCCAAGAAATCCCATTTCTGTACACCCACTGCTGTCATTGTCAGCCACCTCTGCACTTACAAAGGACATCTACCAGATACATCAAGGGTTCAGAAAATTGTCGACTGGCCAATGTGCTGAACAGTAACAGAAGTCAAAGGATTCCTAGGGACACTAGGAACTATCAGGATGTTTATTAAGGATTTCACTGCTATATCCTGTCCACTGGTTAATCTAACACAAAAAGGTGTAGATTTTGAATTTACAGAGGACCATCAGGCTGCCATGGATGAACTCAAACAACTTGCCCAAAACTTGCCTGCCATCTGTGCTATTGATTACACCTCCTCAAATGAAGTTATTCTTGCTGTTGACACCTCCCAAATAGCAGTTGGCTATATCTTATCTCAACTTGGCAATGACAACAAACACTACCCTTCAAGGTTCAGTTCAATAACCCTCAATGACAGAGAATCACACTACTCACAAGCAAAGCTGGAATTATTTGGAGTATTCAGGGCATTGAGGGATGTAAAGATCTGGATAATAGGCATAAAAGATCTGGTGGTAGAGGTGGATGCCAAATATATTAAAGGCATGATCAATAACCCAGATATTCAACCCAATGCCACTATGAATAGATGGATCGCCACAATCCTGCTTTTTGACTTCTGACTCTGCCACATTCCAGGACATGAACACAGTCCCAATGGCCTCTTGTGATGCCCCCATGCACCAGAAGATCCACCAGCTGACAAAGAATACAAAGAATGGATTGATACTGTGAATGTGTTCTCTATGTCAATGACTCAACAACCAAGCACCACAGATGATGACACCTGGTGGCCAGACTCATGCAATACACTCACTATTGAGCTCCTCAATGAAATTGGACCAGTACAAAAAACATTACACAAGCTCAGACAACTACCTTCAAACACCACCTGCATCGAAATCCTCACCAACAGTGACACAGCAACTCTCCCCACTATCCCCAGATCCACCAAAGCAAAAGCTCATGACCTTGAGCTCCAGCAAGTCCACATGTTCCTAGAGAACATCAGCCACCCTGAAAACATCTCAGAAGATGCCTTCAAAAGATTTGTGTGCATCACAGCTGGATTTTTCATTAGAGATGGAAGGTTATGGAAAAAGGACAACAGGAACAAGCACAAGCTGGTAGTAGATGAGAGAAGGAGATACGAGCTCACACAGCAAGCACATGACGAGCTAGGGCACAAGGGCATATTCACAACATGAATCAGACTCCTAGAGTGCTTCTGGTGGCCCAACCTCGACAAGGATGTATGCTGGTTTATCAAGACCTGTCATGAATGCCAAACCCACCTTACTCATCACTTCCATATTCCACCAACAGTCCCTACCCCATTCTCCCTCTTCCGAAAAGTCTATATAGACACTATGTTCACACCTCAGGTGAACAGCTACCACTACATCATACATGCCCAATGCTCACTTTCCTCATACCCCAAATGGAGAATGCTTTGAAATGAAAACGCACATGCACTTGGAATGTTTATTTTTGAAGATATACTGTGTAGATGGGGAGCCATTGAGGAAATCATTACTGACAATGGACTGGCATTTGTCCAAGTAGCCAAATACTTATCAGCATGCTACAAGATCAATCACATCTGGATCTCACCCTACAACTCATGAGCCAACAGACCCATCAAACACAGACATTACAATGCTCAAGAAGCCCTCATCAAGGCAGCTGAAGGAGAAGAGAACTGGTGGACTACAGTCACACCCTCAGTCTTTTGGGCTGAGCACACCTCCATTCAGAAGTCCACAGGATACTCACCATACTTCATAGCTCACAGCCTCAAACCCCTCCTCCCTTTTGACCTTGCAGAAGCCACATACCTCACACCAGCACTCACTAAACCTATCCCCACTGCCAACCTCATTGCCCAACATGCTATCCAACTGCAAAAGTGACCACACGATCTCACATGCATCAAGGACATGGTCCTCAAGGTGAGATATACCTCCATCTGCAAGTTCAATAAGAAGCTCGAGAAAACAATACGTGACTTCAACTTTGACCCCAGTGCACTCATGCTAGTACAAAACTCACGATACAATAGTGATGTTGGAAGCAAGACCAAACCATGCTATTTCAGCCCTATGATTGTGCTTTGAAGAATGACCAGAGGCTCATACATTCTCTCCAAGCTCAATGGCTCAATCTCCAAACTCCGTTTCGCTGCATTCTGACTTGTTCCATACCACCCTCAAGACCTCCAAGCCATACTGGTCACAAAAATCACAGACGCAACACCCAAGCAGCTTGAAAACATCACATATGATGTCAACACACTACCTACTGCAGAACTAAGGAAGGAACCCAGTAACACTAACAAAGATGCACACGAAGATGAGTATTCTACATTCCTTTGGCATCCCACCCATCCCTCCCCTTTCTCCAAACCCCCTTTTGAGCTCAATTCTCTTCTCGGACGTAACTCTGATCGAGCTGAGTGAGGTGTTCAACCACCTCATTCACCCCCCCCCTTATGGGTTTGCCATTCGACATCGCCACTCGCCATTCTGACCACTCAACAGCCACCACTTTCGCTTTGTTCCCTCTGCTTCAACACCTCAACGGCATGCTGACCGGGAGGTCAGCACCAAAACCCCCCAGTAGGTGTGGAGATTGTAGATTGGCTGCACATGAAATGGCACCCGATCTCTGCTCCCACTAATGATGGACCCACAACACCAACTCTGCTGCTAACGTCACCCCGCTGTCCACATCATTCTCGGACTGTTCACCCGCTCCACACCCGACTCTCCTCGCGCTCATCTCCCTCAGTAAATTAGCTCCTGTGTTTCATGCTACTGGTATTCTTTCTCTTTAATATAGTAAACTCTCCATCCATTCTTTCTGCACAAGCCATATACCCACACTAGTACCACTCTCTTTTTCTTCAACATATTCCTCTGTG
>JAEUWQ010002088.1:0-14055 GCA_018524765.1 Podaxis sp. AQ799166
TTAGTGTCGCTGGTATCGATCATTGCGATGCCATCGCCAAGTGTTTCACAGACGGATGACCAATCCGTTCCATGGGTCGGCTGCGCTTCACCATGAGGCTGCGCATTAGGTGGTTGAGAGGGGGGAGAGAAAGTTGGAATAGTAGGGAGGGGGTCTGATGGTTGAGACTCGTCCCAAGCAGCACCAGGAGTGGGTGGGACGAATCCATGAGAAGCGGCAATGGCCTGAGCTGGAGATAGTATCCTATGGGATGAAGGAGCTATTTCTGGGGAAAGATCGATCCCTTCTCGAACCGGCGGGAGGGATGGAGCAATGGATTTAGGTGTAGAGGTTCCTTGAGAGGCCTCTTGATTGTCATTGCCTTCTTCCTCTTCGGCAGAGGATATGGAAGCCGCATCGTCGTCTTCTCGTAGTTTCATACTCTTCTCAAGACGATTGGAAAGAGAGTGGTCGGTGGAATAGGAGCGTTTAGCTCCAATCGAGGGGGATGGTGAGGGGGGCTTGCGAATAAAGTCTTCCGTGGTCAGGAAATCGTTAAAGAGAGGGACAGAAGCCTCTCGGGGAAGAGTCAGGTTGGGCGCTAGAGCGACGACGACGAGCGATGCCGGAACGGATGGAGCTGGCGGTCTTCTTGACACCTCCAAAGAAACCGCTAGATTCTTTGGAGTCTTTCATACTGAATTAGAACGAGTTTCTGTATTCCTTGTACTACGAGCAACTGAACCACTGAGGCGATGGTGGTAGTTACTGAGAAAGGAAGGTGATGGCGTCTGTGATTTTCATAACTGGTATGGCTCATAGGGTGCAAGGGTGGTAGGGTACAAGTCAAAATGCTGCAAACCTCAGCTTGGAGATAGCACCGTCGAGTTCGGCAAGTATGTATGATCCCCCTGTAGTTTTCCTGAGTACAATCATGGGCCCAAAGTACCTCAGCCTTGTTTTGCTCCCGATATCTTTGTCAAATCGTGAGTTTTGTACCAGGACGAGCGATCCATTGTCGAAGTTGAAGTCCCGGATATTGTTTATATACTTCTCATTGAACTGTTGTATTGATTGATATCGAGCCTTGAAAACTAGGTCCTTGACTCAGGCAAGATCCTGTGGTTGCTTCTGCAGTTGGATGGCACGGAATGCGATGAGTTCTTCAGTGGGTATGGGTTTGGTGAGTGTGGGGGCGAGATATGTAGCCTCAGTGAGATCAAATGGCATGAGCGGCTCGAGTCCATGTGTGATGAAATACGGTGAATATCCAGTAGATCGTTGGATGGATACTCACTCCACCCAGAATACTGATGGTGCGACCGAGGTCCAACAGTTTTTGTCCCCTTCCGCTGCCTTTACTAATGCTTCCCTAACATCAAAATGTTGTCTTTCGACTGGTCCATTTGCACGGGAATTATAGGGTGATATTCGGATATGGTTGATCTTGTAGCACCTGGACAGGTATTCTGCGGCTTGTACAAATGCAGGACCATTGTCGGTGACAATCTCCTCGATTGCCCCCCATCTGCACAATATGTCTTCAAAGACAAATGATCCCAGAGATTGGGTGTTTTCCAGCCGAAGCATTCGCCATTCTGGGTATGCAGATAGGGAGCAGCGCGCATGGACAATATATCGGAAACTGTTGGACCGGGGCATGAACATAGTGTCGATGTAGACCTTGTGGAAGAGGGAGAGAGGCATCAGTATGGATGGGGGAATATGGAATTGGTGTGTGAGGTGTATTTGGCATTCATGACATGTTTTGATGAACCATCGGACATCTTGCTCAAGTTGTGGCCACCAAAAATGCTCTGTAAGTTGCATGTGCATGGTAAATATGCCTTTGTGCCCAAGTTCATCATGTGCTTGCCATATGAGCTTGTATCTTTTTCCCTCCTTGACCACTATCTTATGTTTCATCCTACTATCCTTTTTCCATAACTTTCCTTCTCTAACAAAGAATCGCACTGCATATTGTACCAGGCGCTTGAATGCCTCGTCTGTCATTTCCTGTGGTTGTCTTGGATTGGTCAGAAATGCCTCAACTTGTTTGAGTTCGAGGTCACGAGTTTTCGCTTTTGCTGATCGTGGAATGACTGTATCAGTGTTCAGAGAGGTTGGGATCTTGTTACCGTGTGTATTTCTATTGGTCGTGGCTTCTGTGGTTTCTGCTGGCTGTCTGACGGTGCATGATAGAGCCTGGATTGGTATGATTTCATTGAGTACTTCAATGGCGAATGTGTTTGATGCGTAGGGCCACCACTCTTTGCTGTCGGTTTCTTGAAAATCTCCTAGTGTAAATGCATTTGCTCTATCAATCCACTCTTCATAATTGTCGTTAGTATCAGGATCCTCTGGTGCTTGAGGGCGTCAGGAGAGCCCATCTGGTCTGTGTTCTTTTCTGGGTACATGTCTGAGGTGGAAGTCAAAGAGTAAGATTCCAGAGATCCAGTGGTTTACTGCTGCATTTGGCTGAACATCGGGGTTGTTGATCATACCCTTGATGTACTTCGCGTCCACCTCTACCACAAGCTTCTTTACTCCAACAATCCATAGCTTCACATCTTTCAGCACCCTGAACACCCTGAACAACTCCAACTTGGCTTGCGAGTATCTTGCTTCTCGATCATTAAGCGTAATTGATCTGAATCTTGAGGGGTACCATTTATTGTCACTCCTGAGCTGTAGTAATATGTAGCCAACTGCGATGTTTGAAGTGTCCACTGCCAAGACAACCTCATGATTGGAGGCATAGTCGATGGCACATATGGCTGGTGAATTTCGTGTTAGTTCCTTCAGCTTATCAACCGCAGCCTGCTCCTTCTCTCCAAATGCAAATTCCACATTTTTCCTCATAAGGTTGATAAGTGGCTGGGCGATTACCGCAAAGTTTTTGATGAAAATTTGTATGGTGCCTATGGTTCTGAGGAATCCCCATACTTCGCTGACATTTTGACATGGTGGCCAATCGACTACCTTCTGGACTCTTGATTCATCTGGAAGTCATCCTTCGTATGTGCATAAGTGTCCAACAACGATGGCTGAAGGAATACATAGGTGGGACTTGAGTGCTGAGAACGTCCCTCCTGCATGCTTGATGCGCTGAATGATCCGATTGACGTTTTGAGGTGCTCCCATATGAATCGCCAGATTCCAGGGTTCTCTGGTATCACTTCATAGCTGTTGTTTGTTTTGTAATGCATTGGGGGTCCCTTGACTGGTATGTCGTCAATGAAGGGCGCCGCTATTTCAGGTATTTTGTCCTGGAGGAGGAATGAGAGGTCCCTGTGTTGGATCTGCATAGAGTTGGTATAACCCATCGGAATGGACATGAGTTGGAGGGTGCCAAGGGGTGTCTGGAAGGTCATGAGATCCCTAGATTCAGTGGCTAGTGAGCACTGGTTGAATCCAACAAATAAATCAAAAACTCCATAGCATCCTCGGCCTCCAAATGACTCTGCATACTGTTCCATGGTTGGTGGAAGTCCACTATTCTTGATCATAACAGCGTTTAGGGGTTGCAGATCATGAACAATGTGCAATGACCTTCCATCCTTCTTTGGTACGCAAAACCACCGTGATTGGTATGACGAGCTCAAAGGTTCATATACCCTGGCTGTAATTTTTGCCTTGATGATCTCGATGACTTGGTGATAGATGCCTGGTGGGATGGGAATATTTTTAAGGACCCAAGGTATGTGTTCAATAGTGGGAATGATGATTGGGTCGAAGTACTCAGTGGAAAATTTCCCCTTTTCATCCTCTGTCCATGCGAATCCCAGCTCGTGCTCCTTGATTAAATGATGAACGAGTTTTTCTTCCTCTGGCCACAGGAAACCTTCCATGTTAACAGGCATATCTTCCTTTCATTCCTGCATGTACTGGTTTCCTGCAGTGAATTCTGGTGGGCAAGAGGGAAGTGTTGGGAGTGTTTCAAGTGGATTGCAAGGGATACATCGGACGATGCGAAATTTTTCGGGTAAGGTAGTAGCCACTGGTTTGACTCGATTAGTGACCCTTTTGTATGTGTAGCTGGATGTTTGTGAGGTGAGGTTACTATATTCTGGGAAGGACAGTGAGATCTCATATATCTCTAGTGGTTTGTGGATGGAAGGAAACTCAGTGGACGTGAAAGAGAGAGGGGATATCATGGAACAAGAGAGCATGGTGACCAAAACTGGAGGCATGTATATTGATGGGCTGTCTCCTTGACTTGTGAAGGTCAAATCCTCGACATTTAAAAACCCTGCTGTTGAAATGAGTGTCAAGTGTGGGGGCACATTGGGATAGTAATGACAGCTTGGGTGTTTGGGTCAACCAGGGTGATATGGGAGTCGCCATTTGTGAAATGTCAGGTACTTGCTTGTGTAAGGGTGAGAAAAGGTTGGCCGAGGAGCATTTCATATGAAGTGTTTTGCACAACCTGGACCTGTAAATAGAAGATATGTTGCCCTATACGTGTGGGTAGGTCTTGTAAGAGCCTGATGGTTGCATCCTTTGATGCGTTTGCTGATTCCATGACCATGGTTTGATCAGCGAGTAATGGCAACCTGAGTTTTTGCCATATGTCTTGTCAGATGGCAATGATTTGTGAGCCTTCGTCCAGTATCACTTCAACTATCACCTTCACATCAAGTTCTAGAGAGATTGTGTGAAGATCTTCGACTTGGTTGGCTACCACCAAGGAGTCTGGATTTAAGGCGATTTGTTGCTGGAGGAATGCGGAGAGTTGTGCTTCATCAGCTGGGTTTTCTTCATATGTTGATACATTCACTGTCGCCCCAGTTGGTATCCGACATGTGGTGATTTGATCCTTGATGTATTTCTGAACTTCCAGAGCGATTGCATAAAGTTCTCGTTGCAAAAGCGTAACTGTTCCTTCAAGGCTCCACTGTACTACATTTTGAATGATGGTTGGGTCCTCGATTGGTGTTGAATACCGATACTGTGGCTGTTGTGTTGTCGAGGTTGCTGGGTTACTGGTGGGAGGGGTGAGGATTATGGCTGGTGGACCCTGGGTTGATGGCTGTGTTTCCATTCCTGGAGGCATGACTTGTTTACTGGTGGACCGCGTGTTGGCTACAGGAGTGTTCTTTGGTTTTCCTGTTGTCCCTAAATGCCTTTTAATATTGTCTTGCCATTTGAGCACTGCCACTGCAACACTGTCCAGGAGGTGTAGTTCTTGCACGTCTTGAAGGTTGGTGATGTTGATCAGTGGCTGTTGGATCGATGTGGTTTCTAGGATGTGTGCTTGAACAGATGAGGCTGTTTGGTTAGCATTGTGCCAATTTTCTATGCATTCCATTAAGTTTCGACCAGGAGCTACCTGCGGCGTGATCGGGGTTCCATCTGGAAGGCATATTTGGTTCATGGCATTCCGGGTGCACCATCCTCGTCTTAGGAATTCTTCGAGCTTTTTGCACTGGCAGAATTGGTGGTTCGGTTCCCAGCAGAACCCGCACCCAGAGAGTCGGCTCCGTGGACCTGCCGGCATAGTACTTGATTGAAATGTCATCTGTTGTGTTCCGGCTGGAGGCGCTCCTAAACAGCTTGCTAGTTTGTTGATAAAGGTGTCAGATACCATTATCCATTCTAATGAAGACATGTTGAAGACTTCTCTGGATGCCAGTGGTGGATGTGCTACTGCTTCCAAGCTTGCCAGGTTAAGGATGCCTCCCACACCATTTCTGTTGAGTAGAAAATGAGCTGCCTGTTCGACGTCGTTGATATCCCAGGGTTCTGCTAGTGGGTGATGATGGTCTTGGAGTCGTAGTTGCATTTGCAGCTGGTTCCTAAATTTGATATGGAAGCTGATCATAAACATCTTGTTCTGTTCCCGATGAGATATGTGTCCTTGGTCCAGAAGCCAATTAGACATTACTATGAACTTTCAGTAATAATCCCCAAATTGAATCTGGTCTTGCATTGGCATCGCTGCTTGGTTTTCCACGAGGTTTTCCAGGTTCGTGATCATGTACCGGTTCTCGTCTTCTGCTCTGGGGTACAATGCTGTAATGCTGCATTGAAACTGAGACCAATTGCCGCCATTCACTGCCAGGCTACTGTTCCATATTTCATAGTCATCACCATCCAAGTACCTTATTGTATGTGTAATCAGTTCCAGCTGCGAGAGGTTACATTCCCGTCCCAGTATTTCCATTTCATCAAAGAACTGTTTAAGGGATCGAGGATGTCCATCAAATTTCGGTGCTCCTCGGTCATGTCTAGCAGGCATATACTGAGGACTGCATTGATTGACAAAGATGGGCTGTGGCATTGGAGGATTTGGCGGTAATACTGGTTGGTAAGTAGGATACTGCGGCATAGGTGGTGCCTGGAACTGTGGTATTTGTGGTGGCTGTGGTGCATGATACTGTGGAGCGGGTTGCCCATGTAATGGAACCATTGGGTTCTGTCTTGCTAGTGGTTCTGGGCTGCCATAGTTACTCCATTGAGCTGCACAAAGGGGATACTGAGGGGATTCTGGTTGGAATGGCCCTGGGTTTGTTGATCTGTTGAGTGGTGATGGTGGAAGTGGCAGACTATGGGGAGATGCTGGTAAGGGCCAGTGGTGGGATGATCCTCCTGGATTTTGTGAACTATTGTGCCATGATGGTCCACTGTTGTTCTGCTGATCCATGTCTGGTGTTTGTTGTGATCTTTGGTGGGATGTTGTAGGCCAGCTCGGTAGGACAGATAGACTATGGTTTGTTTCCAAGTTAGATCGGCTTATCTGGATACTGCTTAATAGCCCCCAGTTGTGTTCGCTAGAGTTGCTCCCGTCAGATGACGAGGGGAGAGATCGGTATCCCAGTGTCCATGATATGTTGGGCACTAGTGTTGGTCTTGGAACCCCTTGCAGTGGACTCCAGTTGAAAAGACAACAATTGTCCTATGCAGAAAGCGACAATGAAGAAAAGTGAGTATGATCACATCCGTTGACCATATGAGTCCCAAGTTACCAAGATGCCCCGCAGCTCCAAGAACCACCACCCGAGCACCCTAGGAACAGTCCGCTGCTCTGAGAGAGATGCTTGCCCAATGAACCATGATTTGTAAGGATGGAGGCGAGAGGAAGCAGGAGTGTTTATAGAGTGAGCCGAGTCAGAGAGTTTCGAATGAGCGAAAAGCAGAGATCAATTAGCCAAGTTCTCGAGAGTACAGTTCCAAGTCCACAAAAAGGTGTCCTACTACTACTGTTAAGCTGTATTTTATAGTCAGGTTCCGAGTCTGTGCACTGTTTTGCTGCTGGTATGAGTCCAGAGAGGTAAAGACAGAAATTAAGAGTATGCTAGTAGATGTAGTAACACGATTCATAACCAGATCTAATGATGTACTGGAATATAAGGATCAAGGGTGTATACTTAATGCAAGGCCTCATTGTCTATCTTTCTCAAGTGATTACACAAATGCGGATGTCATGTTGTCCCATCATGATGGATGGACGTTCGATGGCCGTTTCATGAGCAGGAGAACACCAGTCCTCACAACATTCCAGGTATTGGATCACTGGATGATTCCCTATTTGGGGGATCATTGCCACATTGTTCAAATTCTTCTAATCTAGGAGACTGAGGAACAGGGGGAGAGTCCATATATGGATGATCATCTCCTCATTCTTTGAAGTCTTCCAAATATGGAGATGGATCTTGATTATCATTCAGACCAGTGCTTAGCACAGGCAAATGTCTTTCTAGATCAGGATAATCTTTAGGATCAGTGTATTCAAGATCGGACTTGTGATCCTCTCTTGAGTTGTTATCACTGTTATCCTCATTATCATTATTGTCATGGTCTGGAGTTCCATGCCAATGTCTAGGATCAGGTGACGATGATGAGCTAGTAGAAGGTGGTACTGGAGTGGATGGTTGCTCTGGTGGTGGTGTCCTTCTATCATCCTGTCTAGGGTAGATAATTACCTTGCTAGAAGGTGTAGGAGTTCTTGAAGAAGAACTTCAACTACTTTGTTTTTGGTGTTTCTTTTCAGAACATTTAGGGAAGAATTGTTCATCAAATATAGCAGTAGGCATAATGTAAAGTACATTGCCTTGCAGATGACACATAAAAAGATAATTCTTCTGGTCTGGAGAGTATCCTAGGAATATCATTAATTCTGATTTAGGGGATAGTTTATCTTTGTGGACTTCTTTGGGTAAGAACACATAAGTGCTGCATCCAAAGGTTCTGAATTTAGAAACATCTGGTTTTACACCCATTAAAACTTCTTGAGGGGTTTTCCAATTTAATTGTGACATGGGGGTGCAATTGTAAAGATAGCAAGCTGTATCAATTGCAAATTCCCACCAACCATTTGGTATGCAACTGTGATGCTGCATGGCTTCAGCTTTATCCATTAAAGTACAATTGAGGCATTCCACTCTACCATTCTATTGGTGAGCATGTGGAGTGCTAGTCACATGGATAATCCCTTGAGAGTGTAAGAGAGTTTGTAAGCTCTCTTTGACATATTCTCCTCCTTGATCAGTATGTAAGAACTTCACAGGGCTGCCAATATGTTTACCAACTAGTGTTAAGAAATTCTTCATAACTGTAGGTGCTTCAGACTTCTTACGAAGTAAGTGAATCCAAGTGTTGGAGGAAAAATCATCTAGAATAGTCATTACCCATTTGTATTTTCGGTAACTGACTGTAGGCATTTCTAAAAGATCCAAGTGGATTCTTCCTAGAGGCCTTGATGCTCTCTTGAAGTTTATGTTGAAGCTTTTCTGATGCATTTTTCCCATAGTGCAACCTTCACATGGTTTCAAGCTATTTTTGGGAATTTTAACATGAGGAAAGCTGATTGTATTTGTCTCAAAGTGTTTGAGGATACAATCTGATGGGTGTCCCATCCTATTATGGAGGATGTCATACCCTGGTACAGTACTAGTTGCAAATGCATGCATATCACTTTGCAATTTAATTATTTTACTCTTCACATAATGGAGAGTAGGTGAACAACCTATTAATGGTTGTGCAACTAGTATTGGCTCATCCAAGGAATCATTGACACATGAGCAAGTATCAGTGGTTTCTATTTTAGCTCCAGCCTTGGCAAACTGACTAACTGATAACAATCAATCTCTGCTACCTCATAAGTAATGCACCAGATATAGATACAAATGATTAAGGATTCATGTGCCATTATCTGTATTGATCACAGTTTCAATTAGAACTGTACTGTGGCCTGGTGATATCATCAGATCACCAGCAGTGTATACAGTTATAGGTTCAGGGTAATATTGGAAGTCAATGAAGTCTTCCATATGTGGCATATAATGGCCAGATGCTCCTGAGTCTAATAACAAAATAGCATTGTATTCATCTATATAAATTGGTTCATCATCATGAGTGATCTTAGAGGTGTTCAGACTGGGAGGTTCATGCACAGAATGAATTACATTAAAGCGAGATGTGCTTGTGCACATCACTACAAATTCTGTACATGATCCATCACAAAAATTAATATTGTCCAAATCTATGAGCCACATAAGTACCTGTTCCTGTGACAGTAGGTGCTCATCTCCTCTTCCTCCTTCTGCCCTGCACAGGCAACCCTCTAAACCTCGCAACATTTGGCCTTGGCACAGTGCTTCTTGCTGAGCTTGCCCTTCTTCTTCCCAAGAGGAAGTGTTGTGACCAGTCTGAGTATGGAGGTGATCAGCATCTGATGATGGTGATAAGATATGGATTACATACCCCATTGCCTTCTTCTTCTCAAAGTCACTATCAGCATCACTCATGTCATCAGCATCATAATTGATGTCTGAGAGGTGACACAGGCCATTGACCAAAGGTGGGCAATCTTCAATGTCGCTCCCAATGAGATCTATCTCATCATTGGGATGAGATGCTCTGGGAAGACAGACAGGAGAAGAAGGTGGCACTGGCAGGACATCAACTGACAAGGTCAAAGGTGCCATAGCCTCATCCCACTCACGTTCTGTTAAACCTATTGAGTAAAGGTATTCAGCATCTTCTGGATCAGATGGATAACCTTCAGGGTTTTTGTTGATCACAGCAAGCACCTCTTGGAGGGCATGAGAGCTCTGTTCTCCCTGTTGAGTAACAAGGAAATGAATGAGCCATAATCAACCAATAGGGTTAACACATACTTTCAGATTGACTTTGCAAGTGTCCTTGATGACACCAAAATGAATTAGCTGGTTCATCAGGTCTTGATAGAAGTGACTCATGTATGGGATGTAGGTTTCCCCAGTAGCCTTGGCCTTGCCTTTCTTGAAGTGAAGGGCCTTTGCTGTGTGCTGCTTCTCTTCTTCATGTTCATGAAGAGCTTCTTCAATGACATCATACAGCTTTTTGGGACACTGCATGGTCAGATTGGCCTTCTTGGGATTTTTAGTCCATTTGCCCATGCAGACACACCGAGAGTAGGTACCTACCTCAATTGGGTGACCAACCAGTAGAAGACCAGACTGTCCCAGAAGTGGGGGGAAGTCCTCGTTGAAGGTCTTCACTTTCTCACTAGCATCATCTAGTGACATAAGGAGAAGAGTTTCCTCAATCAGCTCCCTGACACTTTGTTTGGTAGGAGAACGATGAAGCTTACAGGCACAATTGATGTCATGATAACATTGGGTCTGGATCTTCTGTTCCTCTCAGATCTGATCCAGTGACTTAGTTGCTATATCAGTCTGTTGACATTTCATCACCTTGAGGGTATCCTGCACTTCCTGTGCGAGATTTAGTATCTCAAGCTCAAGAATAGCAGTAAAACAGAGGTTACTCACCTCTATTTTTAACTCCTCAAACTTATGCTTCTCCTGCATGGCAGAAGAGTAAGTAGGGATGATGGGAACAGGATTCTGAGATCATACCCAGTGAGACAGGGAAGGAAGCAGGGGGCAATCCTGTGGGATTGAAGTGGCTAGGCATTGCTGGACCAGAGCCTGTGGTGGAATGTGAGGAGCATTTACTTGCAGCCACTGGATCTGATCCAAGAGGTCAAATGGGTGCATGTTGGGACCTGTATAAGGTCTACCAGCACTAGCAGGGGAAGGTGGAGACACTGCTGCTAATCGAGCAGGTGCAGCAAAACCCACCATGGAATCAGCTGGTTTAGCTGAGGCATTAGGGGACTTCTTCTTCTTGGGAGCCCTCTTCTTCTTCAGCTTAACAGTCTGCCATTGACCAGGCTGACTGCCTTGTTGGCCTTGAGGCTTGGGACCATTGGAGGTTTTATCCCAACTGACAGGTTGAGGGACAAATCAACTCCAAGGTGGACCCAGATGAGATTTATTCCAGGCAGAAGGACCACCTTGGTCATTGGGAAGTTTAGCTTTAGCAGCAGATTGAGCATTGGTTGAGTGAGTGGACATTTTGTTACGTCCATTTTGCTGAGCCCATTCAGCATTTAAAGCATCTGCAACCACTCACCAAGTTAAGGCTGTGATTGTAGTGTTATTGGTCAACAACAATTGTTGGACTGAATCCCAATCATCCAGAATAGCTGAAAGAAGAACCATAGCTCTGAGAACCTCAGGGATGGCAGCTGTAGCTTCCTCAACCTGGGTGAAGAGAGTTGCCATTTTGGCAATATCAACTGCAATATCTCTTTTTCTGGTGATTCTCTTCTTCAGAGCTCTGGTGAACAAGCCATAGACATTAGCTGGACCAAGCATTCCAAATTGGGTTTGGAGATAAGTCCATAAGGTGTCGGGGGCTGTTCTACCATGAAGCAGCATGGAATCAGGCAATATGTTTTCAATGATTGATAAGGCTTGCACCTTCATCTGATTCTGCCATGCCATTTCAGCTGTGTCATTCTGGGCAGGTGCTGTCACCATTCCATTGGTCAGGGACCAACCCATTTCCATGGAACTGGTAACACTAATCAAGGAAAGTGCTCCTTGAAGGTGACAAGCCCAGAACTTGTAGTTAGAGGGGCCCTCAAGTTTGGGAAGTGATTGAGTAGCAATAGTCAAAGCCATATTTGACATATCAAAGAAATTGGCGGTAAGATAATCAACTAATTGTGACAAATAGGGGTATTAGTATAATACTGTATACAGATAACAATAAAGGTAGGGAATAGGCTTTATCCCAAGACATCTTTATCTCAATCCTAAATTAATAGGAGAGAATCCTTGGAAGGAGAGTCTCAGGGCCCATAACCTGACAAGAGGAGAATGGTTGCTGCTACACAAGCATAGTGTCAGTGGAGAGTAAACCAGTTACTCACAATCTGAGGCTGGTCGAACAGAAAGATATGGTAAGAGATGTGGGAATGGTGAGTCTTGAGGAGTACCAGAAAAGGTAAGACTGAATTGAAAGTAGTGAGGAATGTTGAGCTTAGAGTAGCTGAGTAGTCGAGTAGACGAGGAATATAAGACTCCAGTGAAGAAAGTACACTACTACATGAAGGTTTAAATACTGTAGAGCTATGACACTGGGTCAAGGGTAAAATACATGCATGAGTCAGAAAGCATAAGGCATATGTGCATATAACATGAGTAATGTGCATGTAAAAGATAAAAGAAGAAAGAACATGACTCTACTGTATGCTACAGGAGTCATAAGAATCAGAGAAATGTTTCTACAAGTCATAATCCATGAGGATATGAGTAATACTAACACAGGCCATACGTCTACATATGTGTTGTGAGTGTATTAATAGAAACAGATCAATCTAAACATAGCACAAAGCTATGGAGGGTTCCAAAAATATATTTGCTCTGTCAATGCAGAGTGTATGAGTTGAGGATGCAGCATGTACCGCTGATGGCAAGTATACACATAAGCGTTATGCTGATTTATTCCTCAACACTGGGTTACCCATGAAAACCACTACCTATATGCTATTTTCCAGTGTGATTGTCTCGCATACGTGCATTTAATGTAAGGAACTGTCTCCTTACATTCGACATTAACAGTCTAGATAGATCTGGGATTTAGGAACGTCAGGGCGATCCTGATTTAACCATTTTCGGCGAATGTGGTTGGGTGCGAGGGAATATTGCGACAAAGAGGTTTCTTGGAGCAAGCGAAGGGAGAACCATAGATAGGCATTTGTGCCCAGATGGCGCCTGATCTCCACGTATACTCAACCCGAGTAGGAACATGACTTAACGCTTGTTGGAGAGGGCAGCAAGCATAGTCCGTATACTGTTATTGAGTCTGGTATCTTAAGCTCCCAATCTTTCCAGCAGCCACAAGTCTACCAGTACCAGATCTGATTGTATTTCCATCTGTACACTGCCAAGTTTGAACCTGGTTCGAATTCATTGTGACCCCATTCATCAAGTCCAAGAGCAATCCTGCACCACACATCAGTGATCAGAACCACAACGCAAGTTGTGAACCGAAATAATTGTACCTTAGCCCTCGAGAGCGGTGCGATTGTCATTAGTGCAGTACCACTGCAGGGCAGGGAAGTTATCATAGCATTGCCAGATCTTCATTCCAACACCATTCCAGGGTGCTCGAGGGACATGGGTATCTAGGCAACGGAAAACAATGATAGACGCCCGGGCTTACTCGATCCAACGTGCAAGCAAAAGTTTGTTCCCTCAGCTTGGACTTTGGTCGGATCGTGTCAGAGAACCCGTTTCTGGGCAGCGGTACCATTATAGTCGTAGCTTAGTATGCAGTACATTAATCAGGAACAGGTCTTATATCGGGAGACAGATGGACGGGCGTCTGGGCAGGAGTGCCTTCTCGAGCTTTGCCCCGCGGACATCAAGGCATTGTTTGAGTCTGGACCCGGATGGAGGGTATGACGTCCTGATAGCCTAATAGTTACTTGACCCCCGTGCAGACTTGTCCTTATTCATGCAGAGTTGTATACAATTCTAAGTATGTCTGCCAGTCTGTGTAGGACTCTATCCAATTCAAATTGTACTCCGCATACATGGAGTTAAACTCCGTGCGGTCAAGCTGTACTTTATATGGATTGAGTCGAACTCGGCGTGGCCAAGTTGAACTCTGCACGCATCACGCTTCAACTCTGTGTGCAGAGTTCGACTTTATGTGTGCAGGATTCAATTTCATGCAAGCTTGATCCATGCAAAGCACAACTCTTGAAACAGATAGAAGCCCACACGGGCTTGT
>JAEUWQ010001593.1:0-10566 GCA_018524765.1 Podaxis sp. AQ799166
TATCCCCACCGCAATATTGACACACTTGATGCACCTACGCACCTACATGCGATTCTCGTGCTGCCTCCCGCACACATTAATTCCGGCATTCTCGTTCATGTGTGCACGCTGCTGCTGTGGCGCTTGTTTCCCCCTCATCTCCGCTTATTCTCCACTATCATCAATTGTGCATCATGTCTCATCCTTGTTAATAGTCGGTCATCAAGCTGCGAACTGCCCTAAGGCTGGAACTCCTACATGGTAAATAACCATTCTCCTCATATCCGTCACATTTCATTGCCTGTGAATGTCTATCTGACTTCGCGTTCTTTCATTACCGTGCTTCAGCTATAACTGTGAGTGGTTATCGCCTAATACATTGGCGGAACGTGTGGTGTTGATGCGTGGTTTTGCAGGCGGCGGCGAAGGCCACGTTTCCCGTGATTGTACTCAAGAGGCCAAGGCCAAGTCTTGTTACAAGTGCGGCCAGGAAGGTCATATTGTGGGTCTTCGACTGCTTCATGTAAAGAATCTGGATTGTTGATCGGCAATATTTATGACAGTCTCGCGACTGCCCACAGCAATCCAATAATGGCGGAGGATACTCTGGTAACCAGGAGTGCTACCGCTGCGGAAAGACTGGCCACATTGCGCGTGCGTGTCCCGAAAGTGCCTCGAGCGACCGCAGCGGTGGATACAGCTCCTTCGGTAGCAGCCAAAAAACTTGGTGCGTGGATTTACGTCGTGCGGGATGAGATGGTGCTGACGGTGACGCAGCTATTCTTGCGGAGGCGTAGGCCACTTGTCGAGGGATTGTGCTCAGGGCTCCAAGTGCTACAACTGCTCGCAGACAGGCCACATTAGCCGTGACTGCCCACAACCCCAAAAGAGAGCGTGCTATTCATGTGGATCCGAAGGGTAAGTGCCGCAGATATTTCTGTAAAAAGAACCATCTAACAAAAGTGGCTCAGACACATCTCTCGCGACTGCCCCAAAGCTGCTACATCTGCTGCGTAGATACATACACGATGTAGAGCACGATTTATGCAATCCATAGGCTACTTTGATTCTCTAACTGATGTAAGGGCGTGACCCGGGATAATCCGGCAGTGTGAGAGAATTCCGTGATTTCGTTGTAAAACGGGGGTTTAATAAATAAATCCAACGTCCTCTTCCTCCTCCAACAATGTACCTCGCTGCTGCTGCCCGTCTGGCGCGTCAGAGGGCCCCTGCCCTCCACCGCTGCATCGCTACCACCGTCGCTTCCCCCTCTGCCCCCTCTTCCTCTTCCTCCGTCACTCCCGTCCCCATTTCTAATGTTGAGGCATCCTGGACTAAGCTTTCTCCCGAGGAGAAGGCTTCCGTGCACCAGCAGCTCGAGGAGATTCAGAAAAAGGACTGGAGGGAACTGACCATTGATGAGAAGAAGGCCGGTGAGTATCCCGTTTGACTTTTTTTTTCGACGCCTCAACTGTCCGGCGTAAGTCGGAGGAAGGGAGGGCTTGTCTCGGTTACTGTATGCTCATTGTATCTTCTTCTTTTCCATGCTCCTTTTCATGTTCGGCGTTTTGCCATTGGTGCTTGAACGCGTGTGATGTGTGGTTCTGGATGTGGTATAGCCTACTACGTGGCCTTTGGCCCTCACGGACCCCGGGCTCCTTCAAGTGCACCAGGTGATGGCTTTAAGATTCTGTTGTACACCTCTGCTCTTGTTGGTGTCGCTGCTTCGCTCTTCTTCGCTCTTCGAAACTTTGGTACGTGTCGCCATTGCTTCCTTTGCCCACTCGCGTGCTCACTACACGCACCTGTGCGCTGTTTTCTTTCTACTCTTCAGCCACACCCCCGCCAAAGTCTATGTCCAAGGAATGGCAGGAGGCGACGAACGAGCGCGCACGGGAGATGAACCTCAACCCTATCACTGGTAAGAGCCTCTTGTCCTTTTGTCCAATGTCCGGAGGTATTGATTGACCGACGCGTCTAGGTATTTCGTCGGAGGGTTACAGCGGAAAAGGATTCGTCCAATCCAAGTAGACTTTTTTTTACATTATTTTACACACAGAGAATTCAACTTATTCACTCTCGTTTTGCTTTGCATTCTCCATTCCCGGTTAGTTGTTGTAGTGAGGGTGAAGTCTGGAATGTTGTTCGGAAGGACTCGCTCGGGACGGAGCCGGGGTTGAGGCCCCCGCCCTGCTGTCTTCGTTGCCATCACGAACACACGCTCACTCGGGGTACCTGACATCATTCCTCCTACTCGTCCGCCTTCTCTTCGCTGCGCGACGTTACACTCAATTCAGCGCAGGTTTCATCGCAAGCCTCATAGAACCGTAAAATGCCTCTACTTATCTTGGGCGGCATCGGCCCAACCCGGCTGATCTACCAATCAGATACGACGCATTACTTGGCCCCGTTTGGTCCTCACCCAAGGACTACACAGTACAAACCCGAAGCCACGTCGGTTGAACGTCGAGTCAACGCCAGGCCTAATGACGTACCAACCTCGCTCACCTTCCCAGGTCCTCACGGACCATTGTTTCGTATGCACATGGGAACAAAGGGTCTCGTCCGTACGAAATGATGGGCCGGACTGCTCTAGTCAACAAGGGATCAACATACGACGGTCTACCCCTGTGTTTTCGCATGTGAGAACACCCCATTTAGTCGTGCGCGTTAATGACTCTTCTGGAATCTGGAATCACGCCGCTAGGCCTATATTCGACCATTCCGACGAGGCTTCCATCCGAGATCGGGCATGTCGGAAGCCGCTACAAACGGTGGTATTATTCGGTTGAGTACAAGCTACCGTGAAATCCGATGCGTGACTAATATGTATACTACGAAGTGTGATGATTACTAGACATAATGCTACAGTCATTGGACGGTCAGTGGGAAATGGACACTCAATGGGAAATTTCACATTCCCACTCGAGATTTTCACCTTTTCCCTTCGGACTTTTTGTAATTATATACCCTAGTGTCTCAGTTACAAAATGAGAGTGTTTTGGTTATTATTGGCGATCTGACCATGTCGCGATGATTGAGGGAATCATTGGCAGTCCCTTGCAAAACAAGGTATCTCAACTTAGGCATCAATTGCATGCACAATAGTGCTACAACATGGTTCCCCATATCATATAAGCTAAATGGTATTCATTTTGAGGGCCATCTGTAGTTGCAAAGTGTCCGAAACCTGGAAGCTAGCATGGAGGGCATCCTGGAGGCTTGATCAGACTTGTCATGTCACACCTTTCCAAATTGGAATGCATCTGATTCGTTTTATGACATCCTGCTTTGCGGAAGGTAGTGGATTGAGTGAAAGGTAGAGAGTGGAGTAGTATGTATTATGCTAGCATCGAGTAGTTTTATATCTTGTATACATGAGTCACCATACTGATAGGGCAATTTCCTGTGCTCCGTTGCATCACAAATCAATGACTCGACTTGCTAACCCAACACTCCCTCTCAAGTTGAGGACATACTGAGTTCATCTTGATGTCTCTCGAATTTCTGTTTTTGTAGAGGTTTAGTAAATATATCAGCTGTTTGGTAGAAATCTGGGCAATAACAGATTTCAATCTTGTTCTCTTTTACTTTTTCATGAATAAAATGATGTTTAATGTCGAAGTGCTTTGTTCATTTATGATTTTGAGGGTTCTTTGCAATCGCAATAGCCCCTTCATTGTCACCATATATTATATTTGGTCTTACTTGGGGGTATCCCAATTCCATATATAAATTTTGTAGCTACATTGTTTCTTGGGTTGCATTGGCATATGAAATATCTTCAGCTTCTGTAGTTGACAATGAAACAGAGTTCTGTTTTCATGATCCCCAGGTTATTGCACCCTGGCCAGATATGAATACATATCCAGATACAGACATCCAATCACTATTACTTGTGAAACTGGTGTCCAAATATCTGATGAATTTATTTTCATTTTTGTATGGAGTACTTCTGTCTCCTTGATATGTTATCCCTAATTCTTTTGTTCCATTCAAATAACATAGTATACATTTTGCTGCATTCCAGTGCTTGAGCTGAGGGTCAGCTGTGTATGATCCAAGCCTGTGAACTACATATGTGATGTCAGGTCTGGTTGCTACTGCAGCATACATCAGGGACCCAATTAATGATGCAAATGCATTGCTCTGATTTAGTTCTTTTGACTGTTCAGTCTGTTCCCACAGTGGGAGGTCCCTATCCATTGGAACTCTGACTGAGTTAGAATCTTTCATCCCATTTTTTGTGATGATTGACTCTATATATTTGGTTTGTGTGATTTTTATTGTTCTTTCCTCTCTATTTCTATGAATCTCTATCCCAACTATTTTGGAAGGGTCTCTGAGATCTGTAATCTCAAATAATTTATTTAAGTCATTTTTTAGTTCTTTCATGAGATCTGAGCTACAGTCACTTAGTGGTCCTTTTAATACTATAGTATATTTCACAAATTCTGTACACAACTCTGATTCAATCCAGGTAAAAAATTAAACACATTTATTCTATGATGGATTTATATGTCTGTATAAATTTTCAGAATCTTTTGGTAAGAACTGCAGCCACAAAATCACTTTCAAGAAATGTCACAAAATCGGTCCTTTTAACAGTGTGACACCCTGCATGTGACATGAGTAACACACCAATGAAACCTGTACCTCCAGCTAAGAAATCATCAGTATTAGTTATCCAAATACTCTGCACCAACATTATATGCATTGGGGGCATGCATAAATAATCAAATTCTAGCATGGAAGGGAGGACAAAAGGTAGAAAGCCAGTTGAGGCAAAGGTTGTGACAAATCGTGACAATTGTGACAGAATATGACATCTTTCCCCTTCTTTTGGTGATTTGTAACTTTTTTGAAGAATTTTATGTTCCCCACAGTCTCTGGGCTGTAATTTTGGTATCTATGTGTGCTCATGATGTAGAGTAAAAAATGTGTTCAAACTTTTAGTCCAAATATACAAGCTGTCAGACATTGTTGGCCCAACAAATTTTTGAAAATATACCCAAAATCAGAGATCCCCTGTGATTTCATCAATCCATCAAGCCAGCCATCAATTTTTATTGTCAGACAGGGAAAGACATATGTCAGGCATGTTTTAGTTAAGAAATGGAATCATACAAGTTATTCACTCATGGGAAAGCTGCCAGTGTAAAGAGGAATGGTAGTGTTAAAAGGACTACTAAGTGACTGTATTTGTGAAGAGTAGGAGATCATTGACCTAGACTATTATTATCTGTATCCCTTTTTGGGTTTTTTGGATATACATGTAATGGTCAGAGACCAAGCACTTGAATTGGCACTCTTGCAGCCTTGTATTTAATTCCTCATTCCATTCATGGCCTAATTGTTTTAGCCCATATAATGTTTTAATCAGTTTACATACTCTGTTGGTGCTGTCAGTGCACCCTTCTGGCTGTTCCATATATATTTCCTCTTTTAGTTTTCCATTTAGGTAAGCACCTTTTACATCCATTTGCTGGATTTCCCAGTTTTCAGATGCAGCAAGTGCAAGGATAGCTCATACAGTCTTGAGCCAGACTACTGGGGAGAATGTATCATTATAATCCATCCCTGGTATTTGTGTGTATCCTCTTGCTACAAGTCATGCTTTATATTTAATTAATTTTCCTTCTTTATTATATTTCCTTGTGAATACCCATCTATTGGTAATGGGTTTTTGGTCTGCTGGTGGGTTGACAAGTACCCAAGTGCCCATTTTGTTTAATTGGTCTAGCTCCACTTTTACTGTCTTTTCCCATTCTGGCCATTCAGAGGACATCATTGCTTCCCTGAGTGATTTAGGTTCTGTATTCCTGAGATTGGTCTCAGCAAACACAGTATATACAATTTCAGCAGTTGATTGGAGCTCATTGTTTTGGTCATCTTCCTCATCTGGGTCATCAGATAATTCAGGCATTGGATCATCCAACTCTGCATAGTTGTGATGAGTTTTTGTCTTTTACTTTTCCATGGAATGATATTATTATTGTTATTCTTTCTTTTCTTTAGTGTTGTTGTGTTCTGTGAGGGTGCCTCCAAACTGGCTGCCTCCCCCTCACAATCAACACTATCAGTTTCTAGTTCTTCATGGAACCTATAATTTTGTGTTATTTTTATATTTTGTGTGAGCACACTATAGAATTTAATTGATTTTGATTCATCTTCAAATCCTATGAAGATGTATTGCTCCCCTTTTGGTTGTAATTTATTTATTTCTTCATTTGGACAGAGTACCCAAACTGGTGCTTCAAATTCTTGGAGGTGGCCAACCTTGGGCTTTTTGCCTGTCCATGCCTCTTCAGGTGTTTTCTTTTCTAAAGCCCTTGTGTGAGTCCAATTTCAGACATATGTTGCATGTTCTATTGCTAGTTCCCAGAGTTTCTCTGGGAGTTTTTGGGCTATTATCATTGCTCTTGTTAATTCAGTAAGTGTTCGATTCATTCTTTTGGCTACACCATTCTGTGATGGTGACTGAGGTACTGATGGTTGAAGCTCTATGCCCCTATCCAGGCACCAAGTCTTTATGTTATTGTTTATATATTCTTTTCCATTGTCACACCTGACTGCTTCAGGGATAATATTATATTGTATTTTTAGGTTAATTATGTAATGTTTTAGATTGTTTGCCACTTCATCTTTTGTTTTCAAGAATTTTACAGTGCAATGATGACTGTAATCATCAATGAAGGTGACATAATAATTATGACCTCGAATTGAGGTTGTCCTTGCTGGTCCCCATACATCAGTGTGAATTAATAGTCCTTGTTTCATCATTCATGTTTCTATTTGTTTTGGGAATGGTGTTATAGTCAATTTTGCTTCTGTACAGGCTGTACAGTTTGGTGGTGGTGAATTTTCATCTACAAAAATCCCTTTGATTAGGTCTTGTTTTACCATTCTCACTAGGCTCCAGTAGCCAACATGACTGAAATGTTTGTGTAGCTCAGTCCATGTCCATTTTTGGACAGTTATATTTGCATTTTCATGTTCATTGTTTTTATGATTGGGGATTTTTGTCTTTGCATCTAGGAAATATAGTCCCTTTTTCTTGTATGCCTATACCAATATATCTCCTGTCATTCCATAAATGGTCATTATTCTATTGTTTGATTTAAATGTTCCACCTTTCTTGTCAATTTGTCCTAATGAGAAAAGGTTGTTTGGGGCTTCAGATACATATAATACATCTTTTAGTGTAATTGCCCTTTCAATACCCCTGTATTGAGTAATTAATTTAGTTGTTCCTCTCCCCCTGGCTTGAGCAGGGGTCTTCCCTACACCATTAACTGGTTTTGTGATTGATTAGAAGTCTAGGAACATTGATCATTTTTTTGCAATATGTGATGTGGTAGCAGAATCAGCTACCCAATGATAGGCATCAAATTGTGTATTCATCATGCATTCATTCATCTTTACAGTAGTACTGTATGCTACCTCTTTATCTTCCTCTATCAGCTCATCCTCCTGTGGGTCTCATGCCTAATGGACATGTTCAATCTTGAGCCATTTCATAGGTGGTCCATCTCAACTCCCACTAACTGTCCAGCACTCTTGAGTGAGGTGTCCAAATTTCCCACAATGGGTACACTTTGATTTCCCCTTGAAATGGCACTGTGCTGTGATATGTCCTTTACAATTGCATATCTTGCATTGTTGGGATCTTGTCATGTGCCTTTGCTGGTGCTCAATCTTCTGTCTCTTCCCAGTATGTGTTGCTTAGGTGTAATAGGCTTCTTCTCGAGTTGCTGTCAGGGCAGTGCTTCTGCCTTTCCCTTTTTGGCAGTAATATTCATCCCTTATGACACTAATCAACTGTTACATTGTTAAGGGTTTATCATTAGGGTCATCACTCTTCCTAGTATGAGTACCCATATATGCTAAGGTAAAAGTGTCCCACTCCTCCAGGAGTGATACAATAAGGATTGTTTTGAAGTCCTCTTCAGAGACAACAGAGCCCATCAAGTGTAGCTTCTGTTATATCTCCTTGAGGTCATTTATGTGTCTTGTAATGTCTGTACTGCTATCAGCTTGAGTTGTGTATAGTGCACAACACATTGCTGTAATTGTAGACTGTCCATGAGACTCATGGACTGCCTTTAGGTTCTGCCACATTTGGGCAGCAGTATCCACATTATCAGTATGAATTATTTGGTCATCACTTATGTTAATAGCAATTAGGGCCTGAGTGACCCTGTCATTTTGTTCCCATGCTTCTAGGGCTTCTTGGCCCCCTTCATTGGGTTTGGGAACTGTTCCTTTGATGTAGCCAAGGACTTTGTGTAGCCCGAATAGAATAATGATCCTTCTTTTCCAGGCTAACCAATTGTCATCCTTCAGCTTATCTATTTTACATGAGGAGAGATTAAAAGTAGGTGTTGTATTGACTGGATGTTCTGTCCCCTGTG
Organism: Podaxis sp. AQ799166; assembly: GCA_018524765.1. Taxonomy (NCBI): domain Eukaryota; kingdom Fungi; phylum Basidiomycota; class Agaricomycetes; order Agaricales; family Agaricaceae; genus Podaxis; species Podaxis sp. AQ799166. The sequence goes on from JAEUWQ010001593.1 coordinate 8,394, forward strand.
GGACAGTCATCATAGTAGTGTCTCCCTCAATATTGTTCAGTGTATGTGTGTCAGCAGGGCCCATAACCTATTGCAGAAGGTAGTGGATTGAGTGAAAGGTAGAGAGTGGAGTAGTATGTATTATGCTAGCATCGAGTAGTTTTATATCTTGTATACATGAGTCACCATACTGATAGGGCAATTTCCTGTGCTCCATCACATCACAAATTGATGACTTGACTTGCTAACCCAACATGCTTTTTGAAACTTTTGACCAAAGCAAAGCAAAGGGCCTTAAGAAACTCATTTCACAGCCAAAAATGCTAGAGGGCAATGCAAACATCAATGGAGATGAAGAGGATTGATCACTGTGAGGTAGTTGTAATGGCATTCCCACTAGCATGATGTGACCATCCCACTGACTGTCTTTGGGCTTGATAACCAAATTTCAACTGATTGCCAGATTACACCAGTCTCTTGCTCATAATACCCCTTTAAACTAGTTAAATATATACCTGTAGAGTATGTCCAATATAATACTGGCTTATTTTTGTCCCATATGAGCCTTGGACTTTTTCTGAAGGTGCACATCATTTAGTTGTCCCACTGACTGTCCAATAACTGTACCCAGTTACAGTACAAAAGTCAAGTATGATGGAGTTCAGTCATTCTTTTGTTCAGAAAGAGTTGCCACAAGTGTGCTTAACTCAAAGTCTAATGTGACCTGAGCAGCTTTCACAATCTCAGATTTGACAGTGAAAGGATTCTTTGGAAAGGGGATTGACAGTTGCAGTAATCCCCCAAGAGTCAGAGTATGGTTGCTACCAGCATGCCAGTTGAGGTAGAGGAGAGCCATACTGAACTCAGTTGTAAACATGCTTATCCCCTTTAAGGTCCTGACAAGGCACTCCAACACTTCTAGTGCTTTGTGTTGGGTTGCCACTCACTGGAATCCTTGTATTCTGGACATCCCATCCTGCTCTTCTTGCAGCCATCTATGCTGTACACACTTGGACTGCTTGTAGTGAAATTCTTTCTCCAGGACCAATTTGATTTCTGTACAAAGAGGTTGCACTTCCCAAGCAAAGGAATCAGTGTTGCATGTCATGTCTGAGATCTCTGAGACAAAGTTGAGTGGAGCCATAGAGATATTGCTGGAGTAGATGTTCCAATAGGCATAAACATCTTTGATCTTTCCAAGTTGCTTGGTAATGCACTTGGTAGGCCTGTTCATCTTGAGCAAGAGTGCTTCAGTGTCCCTGACAATGCCTTGTGCAGTATTGAGCCTGGATAAAGTATTGGAGGCACCCCTGAGATGGTTGTTGAATGCAGTAATATCACCTTCCAGGCAGTGCTGAAGAATAGTAAGAATATTATACTGCATCTGAAGGTGTTGTACTTGCCTCACCACTTAGTGGGGTTGTCTCTAGGACATCCAAAATCTGTAGTTTGTTGTGAGGGGGTATAATCACTTGGAGCCTGGGCAAACATTTCAAAGCTTACTGTCATTTGATAACCCTCTACTAAGCCCAGCACATCTGATAGCTGCATATTGAGTGCATCTAATGTCCAGGATGTTCCATCATATTGAAGGCAGGAGTGACCCTTCAATTAGGATGAGAATCTGGCAAACTGCTATGGTGAACATGGTACAATCTCCAAGCTCATCCCAAAGCAATTTAGTAGCCAACTGGAGCTGTTCAACAGCCTCTATAGCCTGCATGCAGGCTTGTTGCTCCTCTTTTACAGCTATGGTAGCATTTGTCAGGGTTGAGGTTTTAGTGCATACACAAGGACTCACCCATCAGTTTGTCCTCAACTTTTTCCTGTAACTTTTTTTTTGCCTATCCTAATTCCACACCTCACAGGCACAGTGACAAAACCAGAGACCAGCTTGGGGGCCAAATCAGATACTGGTCCCACAGATTGATCACCAATAGTCTCTATGGCTGTCTCTGTCCCACACAAGAGTTTCTGTTTTTTTGTTTGACCCATGCCCTTTTTGTTTATCTCCAGTTTTGCATCTTGAAGGTCTTGGTACTGAAGCTGAGAAGTCTGACATCAAGAACCATCACAGGGGAAGGGAAAGATTATAAACTTGCCATGACCAATTTTTGCCAGAATTTGTCCACCAATTGAACAGGTCCCATACACATGGTCTTTTTGGTATCTGCAAGGACCCCTTCTATTCTTT
>JAEUWQ010001250.1:0-20069 GCA_018524765.1 Podaxis sp. AQ799166
CTTTGCAAGGAGAATCAAGGAGGTCAGAAATCAGGGGAAGGGGATAACAGTCTTTCTTGGTGATCTTGTTGAGTCCATGGAAGTTGATGCAAAGGTGGAGAGAGCCATCTTTCTTGCAGACAAAGAGGACTGGAGCACCATGCAGAGAGGTTGACAGACAAATGAAGCTGATGGACAAGTGTTCATCAATAAATATAAATTCCCTTAATGCTTCCAGCTCAACCTGGGATAGAGAGTAAATGGTCCTGATAGGAGGACTAGCACCCTCTTCCAGATTGATTTTAAGGTCATATGGATGATGCAGAGGCAACATATCTGTGCAGACCTTGCTGAAGACATTGGCAAATTTGTGATACTCTGAGGGAATGTTTGACAAGTCGATGGGCTCAGAGGGCTGAGTGGACCCAGCAGAGACAGACAGAGAACAGATGTTGAAAGTAAAGGAAACTGAACCAGGAAGGTGAGACACATGCAGGAAGGCTGCAGCACCAATCAGGCTAATATGAGGACAAAGCAGAGGTGAATTAGATGGAGCAGAGGAATCAGATGCAGAGGACAGAGGGACCAGATCAGAAGCAGAGGAAGGCAGTTATGGATGGACCAGAAATGCAGAAGAAAGTGTGGCATGGAGAGTTGGAGCAGGGGTTGAAAAGGCTTGTTGCTGTGGCTGGAAAGAAATACTGTTTGAGACCCAGTCAATCAATGGATTGTAGCAGGTGAGCCAGTTGTGACCAAGAACCACAGAGCAAGACAAGTCCAACCGAGTGACATAGAAGTCCAAAGTCATCAATTCACCAGTAGGAAATGTAACAGGGATTTTTGCTAGTTCAGTTATATATGAGTTTGAAGAGCCATCAAAAAGTCAAAGTTCTACAGGAGCAACATGGAATGTAGGAATTAAGCAGTTACAAACAAGGGAAGAATCAATGAAGCAATGTGTGGAACCACTATCTACCAAGGCAGTCACAGTACCATTGGATGAAGGCAGATTGGAGGCAGACAAAGGAGCAAAAGATGGAGAGAAAAGGGGAATGTGAAGAGCATGAGGGTCAGAAAGAGCAGATATGTTGAGTCAGAAACTCTCTGTAGCACAGATGAGTTCAATGCAGTCCCTAGTCTGTGCAGAGTCCTGAGGACTGCCCTCTATTTTTTTGAACCTGATGGGGGATTCAAAGGAGAGGGGCTCTTTGCTAGAACCTCAGCTTGGGATTGGAGGCAGACAGACCCAGAGGAGGACCAGATCTGGATGCCTTGCATGGGCAGTTGTTTACCCAATAGTTAGCATCACTGCAGAACATACAGAGGTTGTTGTTGAAATGATGTTGGCATTCTTGGGAGGTGAGCTTGCTGTTCAGGCCAAGTTTATTGCCCAGAGATGACTTCAGAGCATTCCCAGATGAGTTTGGATGATTGCTGGACTGAGAGGAATTGGAAGGGGATTTGGTGGAGGACAAGTTAGGCTTCTGATTATTGTTGTTGTTGGACAAATTGCTGGGTTTCTTCTGATTAGGGTCATTCTTTGGGGGCTGCACAGAGTGGTCACTATGATGCTTATGCTTGTACTGCCACTCCCAGTGACATTGGTCAATAAGACTAGTGACCCTTTTCATTTTGTCCAAGGAGTTGGGCTTACCCTCCACTCAAGTGGCAATCAAGTCCTGAATATGATCTAAAAGACCCCTGTAATAACGATGGCAAAGGACCAAGTCTGGCCACCTGACCAAACTAGCCAGGCAGTTGAACTTAAGGTCATACTTGAGGATAGGTTGGTTACTAGCCATCTGGAGAGAGTCCAGCTCTTCAGTGGCTTCTCCAGTGGGGTCTGCAAGTCCAAAACAGGTTTCTATTTCTCTGACAAAGACTTCCCAGTTGTTGAGAAGCTTGTGGTTGGACCAATCAAGATCTTTGGACTTGAGAATGGTTTGGAACCAGTCAAGAGCAGTGCCAGACAAATACATAATAGCAAAGCAGATTTTAGAAGAATCTTCTGCAAACTGATGTGTGTTTGAAGTGAAATAGAGGTGGCACTGGAAGACCCATTGGCAGATTTTGAGAGGGTCTGAACCATTGAAAGTGTCAGGTTCTCAGACCTTCATGCAAGAGGGATTTGCTGGGCCAAGGGAGTTGCTATGCTCCAAGGAATGGAGGGTATGGGAGAGGCAGCTGAGAGCATTAGCTAACATCTCCTGGGGGTCTTGATTTTCATTGTTGTCCTCACCAGGATCATTGCCACCACCACCACCCTCATCTCTGGGGTCCAGAGGGCCACCAGAATTTCCTTGAGAGTACCCAGTAGAGGTTTGATTTTGAGTTCTGGACTTAGTAGTAACCATAGTAGAAGACATGGTAGAAGAAGATTGATATGGAGCAGGAGTCGAAGAGAATTCATGATTTGTGTAGAGGAGAACAGGTTCTGGAATGGTGATTCCTTGAGCTTGTGCAGCACTACATGTTGTAGATGGCATAAAAAATTTGGAACAATACCAGAGGTCTGAGTCAGAATATACTGTTAAGAACTGACTCCAGATGGGAGTGGACCACAGGCAGCCAAGAGTGGATGCACACAGATATGGGGTTGAGGCCTTGGCTTCAACTTATGTGTTGCACCCCTCTGATACTGTGGTGGCCTCACTTGACCAACTATGGACCTGAGTGGATGAGCAGACAGAGAATGGACAAAGACAGGACAAGCCCAGACCAAGGAGCAGACTTGTAGTGGACAGGCAGGAGAGAGGAGAAAGAATCTAAGTTGATATTCTGACTGAGGACTATAAACAGTAGTGATCCTACTTATATACTAGCAGTCAGGATAAAGTCTGGAGAGTAGTAGTTAAGCAAGAAACAATAGTAACTACTCAAAGGAGAATACTAGAAACATGTGAACTGATAACTGCAGTGAAGATACTAGAATAAGGAGTCTGTCTACAAAGCATCCAGATGTCTGATAGGATGGGGGCAGAAGTGAAACATCAGATAACAGAAAAACCAAGATAAGCAAGAGATAATCAAGAGTAAAGGGAAAAGCCACAGATAAATGGAAAAACACAAGATAAGAAGATAAGAAGATCTGATAAGGAAAATAATGGAAAGAACAGGGACAGAGAAAAGTATTAACAAGGGAAGATGTCCAACAGGAATGGAAGAAAGGTTAAACTGAATATGATCCACAGAATCTGGATTGTAACCAAGGCTCTGAGAGTTTAATGGGTACAAAGTGAAGTCTGTAACAATAATAGAAACAAAGTGTAGTTAGATGATAGCAGACTTGAAAACAAATTGCAACTTAGGCTCTGAGGGGCAGGTTTGGTATCAATATGTAAATAATGCACATGGGGCTGACTGGGGCCTTGGATACACTACCAAGTGGAGCAGTTATCATGAGGAGGGTTGAATCAGAAGACTTGGGGAAGTAGAATGGATGGATCCCATTAGTCCCAGTGATGGGGTCATGTCATCAAGATGAGACTGAAATTAGATATAAGGGAAGGGATAGTGGTGCAAAACACACTTGCAACAGAAAATGCTCAGCATGTAGCCTGCAGAGTCAAAAGACCCCTTGATCAACTGAATCAAGTCCCAGCTCCATGCCCTGCCTGAGTTTGAGCAGTTGGTGCTTATGCAACAACTGGGTAATCAAGTGCATGTGGACCAGATTTTGATCACAGTCCTGGACTGTCTGACAGTGAGTGAAGTTGGATTGACTAGAGGGAAACAGTGGCAGTTACTGAGCTCCTGGCATTTGCAGGATGAGCTACTTGATATCAATGTTTTGTTGGGGAATGAAGGAAGGTATGAAGGCAGAGGAAGTATGAGCTGTAGAAATCAGGTGGATGATGCATGAGATATAACAAATAAATGATTGTAACATTGTGGACCTCTATGCAGATTGGGACTGTGGAACATTTGAAAATATCTGATGAAACAAGAAAGCTTGCCTACAATCAAATCTGTCAAATGAGTTACCAATGGCAGTGATTGTGTTATATGTGCAGTGTCATCAAGTAGTTGAAGTGCAAAAGAATCATGCTGGAGAAGACATAGGTGGTCAGGAAATGCAAATGGAAGGGATGCTGGTCCAAATTTAGAGGGAAGGAGCTGGCCAAACAAGAGCCATGCATTCTGTCCTGACCAAAAGGAAAGAGATACCAGTCTGTGTGGGCCTTCTGTACACATTTAAGTCAATGGAATGGTGTGGACAAGCCAAAGATGAGAAGTGCAACACCTGGACCCTTGGGTCTATTCACTCCTAGTCATGACATCATGTTGAATGCATGTCCACTACATGAGATGCTGACAAAGATATTTGAGGCTAATATATTGGAGCTTGGGAACAAGCTTAGTGACATAGTACTAGCATGCATGGTCACAATTACCATGTTGGAAATGACAATGGTACAAGGGAAGGAACAAACTCACTATGGATGAATGCTGACTCAGTTCATTAATAGAAGCAAGTCCAAATGGGGATAGAAGACCCCAGCAGTTATGAAGAAATACCTATAGCTCTCAAGCACCCCAAAAAGAGGAGACATTACACTAAACCAGTCAGAAAGCCACTTGATGGCTTTGATGCCATGGAGAGGACCTCAAGGGAATTGAAAAAAAATATGGATGAGATGGAGAGGCATGTTGAAATGGTGGAGGAAGAAGTGAAGGCCCTCCATGCCAACTTAAAGGCAATGGAGGATGATGGGAAGGGGGAAATAATGATGTGAGAAAGACAGCTGCAATTGAGATCTGTAACATTGACATAAATAGAGGGTCTTGGGACATATGCAAAGTAAAGACACAAACCTATTGCACAGAATGGATGACAACAGCCTTGGCAGCCATGTGGAATATGACTACTTGTTTGAGGAATACTATGAGGTCTATCAGCCTGGCAACTTGGAGCTGAGGATGAAGTGAAGGGATTGATGGTTGTGGACTGTGGAGGATGAGGCAGAAACATTGAAGGCAATTGTGCAGCATTGCATTGAGGCAGAGGAGTGAGAAATGGTGCAGAGGATGGAGACTATGGAGGAAGTGTATACTGCCATGCTAATGGCTCTGGATGATATCAAGGTGAAGCTTTCTCTGAGTTTCATGCCTGGGTACTGGATTTGACTATGCAGACACAGTGTATAATCAAGGGCCTACTTGATCAGCAGACTATGCAAAAGGGACAGGGTGGAATACTAATCAGGATCAAAGACATAGTGGAGTGCATAGAGAAAGCAAAGGTGAGAGAAAAGAAGGGCAGGACATCATAGATGAGACAAAACTACACATTGGATTACATTGAGCTGTTCATGTAATACTTCTCCACAAACTGCAGCAGTATGGCCATTGAGTTATTTTTGTGCCCTGTGAGAGGTTCAGCAGTCAACCAGTTTCAGTACTGCTAAGCAGATGTGAACTGAGTCCTGAAGAATGATTCCATGGCAGGTCAAGCACAGTCAGAGTAAAAGAGAGTGTAGAGCAGAGGAGAGATGCAGTCAGGACAGACACAGATGTTATGAGTGAGCAGATATGGGTGGAGATATTCATCAATATGAGGAATATGGCACCTGTAGCACAACAGACTGTGGATGTGAAGGTTGAATCTAATGGCATCATGCCAAAATCAGTACCATGTAAACCCATTGGGGAGGAAGGAGCAGTTGTTTGCAAGGTGGCCACTGGGGTCTTTGTTCAATGCAAGGCAGCAGGTGCATGAGTCACCAATCATGGCCAGTGCACTGGCAAGGCACTCACAGTATCTGTGAGTGTTGGCTTGCTCAGTCATCTGCCACTGCTTGCTACTCTGGGCTTGAGACTAGAAGACATTGGACCCTGACAAGGACACAGAGGCACTGCTGCTGGTCCTGCTGAGTGGGGTGGCTCTTTCAACTCACTTGCCTGTTGCAGGAGAGGGAGAGTATGCAATGCTTTTTTTATTTTTTTTAATTGATGTTTATTGCAATAGACTAGCTACTACAAATGGGTGCATGATAGCAGTCCCAATACCAAAACTAGAGGAAAGAAAAAAGAAAAAGAAAAGAGGATAGGGAGCAGGGGAGCTACACTAGAGACAATGAATCAAGAAAAAAGTGGAACTGACTTAACAAGATGTGAATGAGAGAGGAAATGAAATGAAAGAGGCATAGGAGTAGGGAGCTAGCTACAAGGCAAGAGAAGGAGAAAAGACCTTTTCAGTGGACATCCAGTACTCCATTTAGTGCAAGTTGCTCTCTGTGTGTGAGGCAGTGGGTATTGAACTCCTCTTGGGTAATAGGTTTTTGTATCTGGTCAGTGAAATAAAATGCTACTGGGTTTTGGTCTAGGAATTGGATGATCCAATAGAAACTGTCATGGGCTCCTGTTGGATAAGTGAAGCAGGAGCATTCACCAAGGATATGATCTCATGTCTCTAGAGGTTTGCTGCAAGGGCAGGAGGTGATGTGGCACCTTGGGAAGAAGTGCTGTTGAAAAACACTGATAGGTGTGTGATTGGTGATACAGTGCATGAAGTGTGCACACAATTGGGTGTTATGCCTGAGAGGTGAATTTAGCCAAGTTCCACCTTTGGCATATTTGGGCTGAAGGGGTTGTTCAGCAGGGTTTAGGAGGGGGAGCCAGGAATGTCCATGATAGGATGGGTTGTTCATGTGCTCTTGCCATAGTGAGAGGCATTTTTGCATGTAATGATTGTGAACAAAGCTGAGGGATGTGTGGATGGGCTGGCATCTAGAGTTGGGGAGACATAGTGATTTTGCAAGGATGTGCACTTGGTGGATAGACCAGTTAGCAGAGGAAGGGATAGACCAGAAATGGATATGGTTGAGAGGGGAGGAGGAGAGCCATTGGTGCAAGAGAGGGGCAACTGTGATGGAGTCTTGATGCACACTGTGAGGCCTATAAGAAAATAGAAGTTTAGCTGAAGAGATTGAGTCCATAAAGACAACAATGGGAGAGGCATTTAAAGAAGTAGAAAAAGAGATTGAAGAAAAGAGTCCAAGACATAAAGCATATAATTCAGAATCAGAGGAAGTTACTTTACCACAAGGATGAACAGAAGATGAAAGAATGTCTGAGGAAGAAGAGCTGAAAACTAGATAAGCAGAAATGGTGGATAGGGAGGGATTAGAGGGAATGGAACCATCTGTGGCAACTAAAAGAGAAACAGGGGAAGCAAAGGAGAGGTCCCAGGCTCAGGAAGTGTTAGCAATGTGGAGTGCCATGGCACCTTCTTTTGAAGGGTCAGGGCACTCAAAGAATTTAGTTTGGTCACTAAACAAGTCCAGCAAGCACTGGCCAGGTTTGGCACTAGGGTGGAGATGCTGGAACTGGTCCATGACCAGTTGAGCATCTGAAATGAAGTCAAGTGCTGTAGAGCACTGTTTAGTTTGGCATGTATCAAGGGGGTTGATATTGCATGTAAGGAGTTTGAGGGGGTGGGATGGGGGAAGGGTGTGAAAGCATAGGGAGCATCATTTAGTGAGTTTGAAGGGGTGAAGTTGGATGGGGATGAGGTCAGCAATAGCCTCAATGCCACCTGAGGGAGTGGTTTGGAAGGCACTGGTGATCCAGAGGGTAGCTTGTCTTTGCATACATTGGAGGGATTTTATGAGTCCTTGATATTTTGCATTGTGATTGAACCAGAGGCAGAAACTGTAGGTGGCAATAGAAATCACATAAGATCAATAAAGTAGTCTTTTGTGTAGTGGGGAAAGACCATGAATGGAATTGCCAAGTATGCACATGCAATAGACAGTGGAAAGGGCCTTGGTAGAGTAAAACTGGACATGTTCTTTGAAGGAGAGGTTTCTATTGAACCAGAAGCTGAGGTAGCAGAGGTAGGGTTTGGGGTGTATGGTGAGGGAGTCATTGATGTGAACAGGGGGATTGGAATCATGAGATGGTTGATTAGAGAAGTGAAAGGCCTCAGTTTTGTCCCTTTTGAGGACAAAACCAAGGTGATGAAGGTAGTCTTTGCAGGCTTTGTAGACCTGTGAAAGGAGACAGCAGTTAGTAGAGAAAGAATCTGACTGAACTAGAATGAGACCATCATCAACAAAGGAGACTATTTTACACTGGGGGTCATTAGAAAAATTGTACATGAATGGGGGGAGAGAGAGAGCAGTCAATATAGGAGATAAAGCTGAACCTTGACCTACACCTATGGAAGCAGGGAATTTGGGTGAAAATTTATAAGAATATGTGGTGAAATGATCTTTTAAATAATGAGAGAAGAAGGAAATGAGGCTAGAATTGAAGCCATGTCTTGTGAGAATAGAGGTAAGGATAGAATGATTGGTGGATGGGAAGAATTGAGTGACATTGAAAGTGATGATGCTAGTTTTGAGTTTGCACTTCCAGCCCTGATGTATAAGGTGGGTGACATACATGCCAGCATCTTCAGTTAAGTGCTGAATGATCCTGCTGAATTGGAGAGGATGGATGAGGTTATGTTGAATTGCCTTGAATTGCATGTGAAAGGAGATCATTTTCTCAATAAGTTTGCCTAGCATGTTTAGGAGGACTATAAGTCAAAACATCTTCAGGGTAGAGTAGTGTGGTTTGTTAGGTTTGGGGATAATGACAGAGGTGAAAATTTTGAAGTGTTCTGGCCAAACTGAAAATTCAACACATTTGGAGGCAAAGGTAAAGAAGTTGTTATGCAGCATGTCATTGGACATAAGGTGTTTAATGTGGGCCCAGGAAAGGTGGTCAGGTCCAGGGGTGGAGGCATTAGCACACAGGTTGAGGGCATCAAATAGTTCAGCATTGGAAAATGGAGGCCATGGGCACTCCAGTTGTGCATCAATAGAATTAATGGCACTTAGGTCTACTAGGTGGTTAGAGGCAGAGTTGTAAGAAGAGTCAAGAGCATGCCAGAGATCCTCTAGCTTGTTGCAACTCTTCCTGTTGAAGGAGATGGATTGGGAAGGGGGAAGGTTTCTCTTACTGACCCAAGACATAAGATCCCAAGGCCAGCAGTCACATAGGGGATTGTCATATACTGTTTATGGGACATACAACCAGTTGTATGAATCACATACAGCTGGTTGTATGTGATAGATACCATATGCTGTGTGAACATGGAACTTAATAGTAGTAGAATTCTACTGCATCTAAGACCATAATAGGAGTAGAATTCTACTACATCTAGGGCCTTAATGAGAGTAGATTTCTACTGCACCTGAGACCTTAATGGTAGTAGAATTCTACTGCACCTGAGACCTTAATGGTGGTAGAATTCTACTGCACCTAGGCCATTAATAGTAGTAGAATTCTACTATACCTAGGGCCCTAATGAGAGCAGAATTCTACTGCACCTGAGACACTAACAGTAGTAGAGTTCTACTACACCTAGGCCATTAATAGTAGTAGAATCCTGCTGCATCTAAGACTATAATAGTAGTAGAATTCTACTGCACCTGAGCCCTTAATGGGAGTAGATTTCTACTGCACCTAAGACCTTAATGGGACCTTAATGGTAATAGAATTCTACTGCATCTAAGACCATAATAGTAGTAGAATTCTACTGCATCTAAGACCATAATAGTAGTAGAATTCTACTGCACCTGGAGCCTTAATGGGAGTAGATTTCTACTGCACTTAAAGCCCTAATGATAGTAGAGTTCTATTGTACCTAGGACCTTAATGGTAGTGAATTTCTACTGCACATAAGACCTTAGCAGCAGTAGAATCCTACTGTACCTGAGACCTTAATGGGAGTAGAATTCTACTCCACCTAGGACCATAATGAGAGTAGAATCCTACTGCACCTTAGACTTTAATGGTAGTAGAAATCTACTGTACCTAGGACCTTAATGGCAGTAGGATTCTACTGCACCTAGGGCCTTAATTGGAGTAGAATTCTACTATATGTAGGACTGTAATGATAGTAGAATTCAACTGCACATAGGGCCCTAATTGGAGTAGAATTCTACTACATGTGGGACCTTAATGATAGTAGAATTCTACTATAGTCAAGACCTTAGTGGCAGTAGAATTCTACTGTATCCAGGACTTAATAGGAGTAGAATTAGGACCTTAATGTTAGTATGATTCTATTACCATTGAAGTCAAGGCCTTGCAAGACAAGAGAAAATTTTGTTCAAAGAACTGACACAATGGCATTCTATTATAGTTCAAGCCCAAGTATCCTGTCAAACAAGTAAAACACTCTATATGCATCTATGTTTTATATATTGTAGACATTTTCCTTTTGTAAATATATAGAGACCACTAATGCTATCAATAGAATTATTTCATCAAAGAAAAAAGTACTTAAGGGTATTTGTGCTCAGTTAAACAAGCTTAGCTTCAAAGCTGTACCTCTTATTGCCAGTCCCTCTAGTGATAGAGCCAACAAGGCACCTACAAAGGAAACTCCACCTCCCATTAATACATCTACTTTAGCTTTCATATTCCCTCCAGCTCCTACTCATGTCTCCATAACCACCCCATCTCCAATCTCTCATGAGACTGCCTCTATCCCTTCTTGTTTCCCTGAAAAATCTGTTCTCATGATTTCTCTTCCTGTTTCCATTGACCCTTCTCATTCCATCCAAGGTGCTCTAGTACAAGAGCAAACATATCTCTTTGCTTCCTTTACAATGCCATTAATAACCCTCTATGGACCTTCATTATTAGTTCATGTTTTCCTTTCAAGTGACTCTCATACTTCTACTTCTACTCCAACCACTCCTGCAGAGTCAGTGGTGATGACTCTAGAGAACCAAAACCAAACTTTGGAGGACCAGAGAGATATTGAGGTTACTGATGAACAAGACTTTGAGCTCAAGCTCATTAACAAAGATATCAAGAAGGCCTGTCAGCATTCTTTTTCTAATTAGTTATCATATAACTCATGAGTGTTTTAGTACTTCCCTCTAGCCATAAGGAACATAAAATCTCAGCTGATTCCTCAAGCCCAGAAGGGGTGTTCCACTGGGTATGTAAATAATATCCAGATAAACAATTACATCCTCTAAACCTGGAAGGGGCTATGGTAACCAAGATGAAGCAGTCAGAAAAATAAGAAGAAATGAGAGAAGAGAAAACTGGCTTACATTTATTTGGATAGTATGTTCCATATTTTTTCATTATAGCCTTAGCTAATGATGATTCTAGATGAAGGGATGGTGTTTTTAAAGGCATGGCTATATGCTCCAGATAATGACAAACCTGAAATTCCATCCATGCTCAGGAGTGAAGCCAGAAAGTAACCTAACTATCTGCCTGAAGCTTATACTACAACCTATTGGCTCACTCTTGAGATGCTGATGAATGAAATTGGGAACTCCATCTGTATCATCATGATCTCAAGGACTATGTCACCACTCATAATGACAGTAATGGCTTGGGCTGTATAAGTATCCATGGAGTATCAGAAGTATCTAAATGGCAAAATTGCTGGCTTTTTCATCTGGATGTGGAGCTCTGCTTTAGAAGGTATGGTAGATCTCATCCATCTCAATGGAGCATGGTAGTGGAGAGATTTGGCCCCAGGCCTTTAGATCCAAGGAATGTTCTTTCTATCATTCAGAATCCTCATAGGTTGTAGGGCATTGAATTGGAGGACATGTTTTCAGGATCACTATCTCTGAGTATGGATGAAGAAGAGAAACATATAATGGTGAAAATGCTGACTCAGACAGCATCTGTGGATTATAAGACACATGCTCTGAGGCTTACCATTGAAACTTGATTTCTATCTAGTTTATGTTTAGTTACTAGATTTGAAATAACTGTGGTTGTTGTGGTGCATGAGAGTGAGAATAGTATGTGGCCTTGGTTTGAATTCTTTCCAAAGGGGGACTTGAGCCAGTAGGATTCTACTGCTAATATAGTCTTAGTGGTAGTAGAATTCTACTACTATTGATGTCCTAGGACCAATAGAATCTACTACTATTAAGGGCTTGGATGCAGTAGAATTCTACCACCATCAAGGTCCTATGTATAGTAGAATTCTACTACCATTAAAGTCTCAGGTGCAGTAGAATTCTACTACCATTAAGGTCTTAGGTGTAGTAGAATTCACCTACCATTAAGGTCCAAGGTGTAGTAGAATTCTACTATCATTAGGGCCCTAAGGGCAGTAGAATTCTACTACAATTATGGTCTTAGATGCAGTAGAATTCTACTCCCATTAAGGTCCTAGGTGCAGTAGAATTCTACTATGATTAAGGTCCTAGGAACAGTAGAATTCTACTACTATTAAAGTCCTAGGAACAGTAGAATTCTACTACCACTAAAGTCCTAGATGCAGTAGAATTCTACTCCTATTAAGGTCACCAGAACAGTAGAATTCTACTCCTATTAAGGTCCTGGGAACAGTAGAATTCTACTAATATTAAGGACTTAGATGCAGTAAGTAGGTTGTATGCCTTACATACAGCCAGTTGTATGCTCTACATACAGCCAGCTGTATGTCTCATAAACCATATACATCAGTCCCCTGCCCCCCAGCAGTCTTCTTCCACTATGTCTTTGATCTTTTTGTCAAAGAACATGTGCTTGGCTTGGCAGGTGGTCTGTTGGAATCTAGTCCAGTTGGCTTTGGACTTATGGGACTGGAAGGCTTTGAGGGCAGTAGAGCACTGAGGGGTCCACCAAGGTTTGGATTTGGCACATATCTTGACAAGCTTGGCATTATTTTGCCATTCTTATGAGATGATGAGAGACATAGCATTGGCATATGTGTGTATGTCTTTACTTGAGTGAAAAGTGGGGGGAATGGTCTGAAGGCATAAACTGACAGTGTATAGGAATGTGGCTTCTTCTTCTGAGTTGCAAGGGATGGTGAGCTTTTCAATGAAGGGTTGGAAGGGAGAGGGAATAAGGAGGGAAGTGAGGAGTGGGCAGTGGTCAGATTTGAATTGCCAGTTGTCACATATAGTGTGGACTGGGCTTGATTGTAGGGGATCATCTGTCATGAAGATGAGGTTGATGATGGAAGGATATTTGGAGTCATCAAAGGGAATGTGAGTATACTTAGCCTCCTTGAGTGTTGATAGTGTGAGACCTAGTGAGTTCATAATATCAGTAAGTAAATTGCCTCTAGCTGAGTGATGAGATATGTGAGGGTCCCATTCAGGTGAATGAGAGTTAAAGTCTCCTCCCACACACACAATGTTTTGCAGGAAGAGGTGGATATGGGATTCTAAGTAAGAGATGGAAGAATTGTCAGAGGGATCTAGATAGCAGTTGAGAAAAAAGAGTTTTTTTGGGAATGAGAGTGAGATGAGTTGAAAATCAGGGGAGGAGATAATGTCCAGATGTGAGATCAGCATAAGGGAATTGCATGAATTGCAAATGAATGTTGCAGTTTGTGGGTGTTCATCATTGGAAATGAATAGGCACCAATTGGGGTTATATGGCATGCCTTTGTATGGAACTCCTTCAGAGTTCTCAGTAGATGATATGTTTTGGATGATGCTGAAAGGTGGTTTTTGGATGCATAAAATTAGAATGTCTTTAAAAATTGGTTCATTGAGAAGAATTTCAATGGCCTGGGAAGAGCAGTGAACATTAAAGAAAAGGATTGGAATGGAGGTTATAGAAGCAGGGCTGAGAAATTGTCCTTTAGACATTCACAGCACCTGAGTTGAAATCATGTCTGTTTTTCTCTGCTTTGAGTTCACAGAGCTTTTCAGAAATCCACTCCTGATTATAGCAGTGGTGGAAGAAGGGGCATTTGTTGGAGTTCACATGATGGTCCTTGGAATCACATGAGAGGCAGTGGAAGGAAGTCACATGAGAACATTCTGTGATGTTGGCATGGGTGGGGGGACAAGGGTTCAGTCCAGTTTTGCCTCTACAACAGAAGCCATCATGTCAATGGTTTTCAGTGTGATGAGGGTCACTACAAATAGTGCACCTCAGATTGCATGCCTTACAAAGATGTGTAGGGTGGCCCCACCTCCAGCATCTATTGCAAAGGGGGCTAGCTGTTTGTATAGTGGCACCACAGAAGGTGCAAATGCAGTTTTCAAAGAGGAGGGTGTGATTGATGAGGAGTTTTGCTCTGGAGGCAGATTGAGAGTCCCAGAGGTCAAAGAAGAGTATTGCCAAATCAGAATGAGGAGGGACACAGTGGAAGCAAGGCTTACCAACAAGATGTTGAATCATCTCATGGTAAGGGGAGGATTCAATGACTTCTTTAAAGTCATCTGCAGTGTGAGGAGAGCCATCAGGGCAGAAGTAGGGGAGATTTGTCAATTTGACAAATGACTTGGACATGGGTAGAAAGGGGGCAATGACATCCTGCATTTCAGGAGTGGCAAAAGCAGACCTGTTAGAGTCTGCAATACCTTTCTTGATGATGAGGAGTTCCTCATCAGTAGTGACTTGGTTGGTGATGAGCCAGAGGGTCTGATCATTGGACTTGGCTGATTCAACTTTGAGTAGGAAGCCCTTCTGGTAGAGGGTATTGTTGCAGTTGCAGACAACAAGGTCCAGGGAAGTGAGGTGAATTGGTTTGAATATGTCATTGTATGGGACGACAATATTCTTACATGAAGGTCCTTGAGTGGCCTTAGGTTTGTTGGGAGAAGATCAGGAGGAAGGAGGAGATTTAGAGGGGACAGAAGGAGGAGATTTAGAGGGGGCAGAAGGAGATTTGATGTCCCTAGAGGATCTGAGGAAGTTGATGATATTGACAAGTGACATCTGGGGGAATTGGTTCTGGAGAGCAGCATATTTTTGAAGCTCATCTGGGTTTAAGAGTAAGTTAGAGGCCATCTTGGCATAAGAAGACCTCTGGGTGGATGGGGAAGGGGAATTAGACTTGGGGCAGGTCTTATAATTGATGGAGGGAAGAGTAGAGAAGGAGAGGGAGAGAGAGGAGGGGGGGGGGGGGGGGGGGTGGGGCGCGGGGGGGGGGAAGGTAGGGGCAATGATAGACTTATGCTGTTCTTTGATGGCTACCAGTTTGCAAGGTGCCCATCAACAGGTGACAGTTGACCATGGGCTAAGGTTGGAGTTGCCTTTTCCTGGGTCAGAGGATCCAGGTTGGGTGTCAGGAGTAGTGGTAGTAGTGGGGGGAGGAGGGGGGAGCATTTCAGTATCAATATTAGAGTCTGAAGACTCACCTGTGTTGTTAGGGTTTGGAGGAGGGAGATGAGTTAGGGTGATTGCTCATGCTGTGTCCATAGCAAATTGTAAATCTGAGTCTTGGGACTGCCCAATGACATCAGGGAGGATAATGGAAGAGCTCTGGGACTGCCCAGTAGTGTCTTTAGGGGAAGGGGAGGACACAGCTGGTGCCTTTCAGTCTGATGAGCATTGCAGTGGCCTGTAGACATGGGGGTGGGGGTAGAAGAGAGTGTGTGAGCCAGTAGGAATTGCATAGAGATAAAATCATAGAGTCAAAGTCTATGGTTATTGTAAGGAACAGTTTTGTTCTGAAGTTGTTCAGAGTGAGCAATGGTTTGAAGGATGGAGATGAGATGTGGAGTTCCTTCAAAAGTGGTAAGATCACCAGTGTTAGCCCAGGAAGAGAGATAGCTGGCAGTAAAGCTGAGCAAGGATGTCAATAGGTTGAGGCCCATGACATCATTAGTGTTTGTGACATCTACCTCAGTTAGAGCATCACAGATGGCATTACAGATAGCTGACTAATCCATTCTGCAGGATTGCTGCACTTGGCCTTGAGGTTGCTACACAGTGTTCAGAGGAGAAATGGGGGTGAAAGTTGGGAGGGAGGGAAGAGGATCAGAAGGTTGGGATTCATCCCATGCAACTCTAGGTGTAGGGGGGACAAAGCTGTATGAGGCAGTGATGGCTTGAGCAGGGGAAATAACTCTGTGTGAAGAGGGAGCAATTTCCTAGGGCATGTTGATTTCCTCATGAGCTGGTGTGAGGGAAGGATGAATAGATTGTGGGGTTGAAAGGCCTTGAGAGCCTTCACTGGGAGAGTTGTCTTCTTCAGCACTATGTATAGAAGAAGCAGCATCATTATCATTATGCATCTTCATGCTCTTGTTTAGTTGATTTGAAAGTGATTGATCAGTGGAATAAGAGTGTTTAGCTCCAATAGATGGTGAGGGGGAAGGCAGCTTGTGTATAAAGTCTTTCCTGCTTTCTATGCCCATGAATGGGCCTTTGGATGCCTCTCAAGGTTGGGTGGTTGAGGGTGCTAAGCTGGCACTAGAGCACTGACAATGAGTGAAACTGGATTTGATGCTAGTGGCAGTCTTTTTCATACCTCCAAGGAAGCTGCTAGTCTCCTTAGAGTCTTTCATAATGAGTTAGAATGAGTTTTGTTATTCCTTGTACTATGAGCAACTGAACCACTGAGACAAAGGTGGTATTTACTGAGAAAGGAAGGTGGGTATGCAATGCTTGACTGGTAGTCAGGTGTAGGAAATGATTGGATGGGGGATGAGCCATAATGCTGAGTGGGAATGAGCAATAGCTGAGAATGTGAGTGTGGCTAGCTGGACTGTGGTCCCTGCAAGGAGGGCAGCTGTCCCTGGCTAGATAGTGGCATTGGGGCTTAGGACAACCTCTGAATGAAGGATGACAGCAGGTGAGAATGCAATGCTTGAGGGGTGGATGGCACAGCCTGGAAACATGAGGGTCCTTGTGTGGAGGGCAGTGGCAGTGGATAGCACTGAGAAGAGGAAGGGCCTGTGAAGGTGTCCAGGTTGGAGTCAGAATAACTGTCAGTCTCAACAGAAGCAGAGAGGGAGAGTTGCTGTGAGGAGAGCATGGGTTGACAACAGCTGCAAAGCTGGTTGTCTGGAGATGAGAAGCAAAGAATGCCTTCTCCATTAGTGAATTGGGTGATGAGGAAGCAAATGCAGAGGTCAGACTGAAATATGAAGTTGTGCATGTCCCCTCACCCAGTGTGATCAATAGATCCTTCTGGGAGGTGAGGCATGAGTCTGGATCCTGGAATGAAATGGAATTGGGCAGGCTGCCCATTTCTTTCTGCACATCTGACTTCCTGGATGTAATTGATGAGCTTGTATGGAGTGACACAATGGCTGACAAATTTGATGCTGTGATAATTGTTGCCTGCACCAAAGGTGTGGGTGCAGACCATGACCATGTGAGTCCCATTGACCCAGCTCTTGTGCATCTCCCATTGCTGCTCTGGAGTGATGAAGTCTTGGCCACTGTAGAACTCACACTCAAGG
This sequence comes from Podaxis sp. AQ799166, assembly GCA_018524765.1. Taxonomy (NCBI): domain Eukaryota; kingdom Fungi; phylum Basidiomycota; class Agaricomycetes; order Agaricales; family Agaricaceae; genus Podaxis; species Podaxis sp. AQ799166. Next base: position 17,118 of record JAEUWQ010001250.1, read on the forward strand.
GCTTCAGCAAGGGAGTAGCCAAGCTCAATGTAAGGTATGTAGATTAGTGCATGACCCCCTTTGGAGAACAAGGGTAGAGCTTGACAGTAGAGGTTGACCATGGTATCAACAAGGACCTCCTGTGTCTGGATGGCAAGGTAGGCAAAGTATTGCAGCTCTAGACAATTGGTAAGCACATGGAGGATAATGGCTTCTTGGTGGAGGTGGAAGTTGTGCAGCATGATGTCAAGTGACCTTGGAGAGACTTTTTTTTGGGTTATCCAATTCCTTGACCAGAACCCCACAGCATTCTCTTTTGCTGACCAGATTCAAGGACCCATCACTCAAGAGGAGTTCACCACCTGCTGTCTCAACCAGAGAGAACAACTTACAAGAAATGGAGTCCTGGATGTTTACTGAAGGCCCTCCCCTATCCCCTGATTCATAACTAGCTCCCCTGCTTATATACTTCTTCCTATCACCTCCCTCTCCATCCTTTACAATGTGTTAAGTTAGTTTTTCTATCTTCTCATCTCATATCTCCAATGTAGTTCATTTACTTGTATTCCTACTCCTACTCTTCCTCTATGTTTCTTTCTTTTTCTTTTAGTTTCAATATTGGGACTGCTACCATGCACCCATTTGTATTAGCTAGTCTAGTGCAATAAACATTGATTTTTTTTTTAAAAAAAAAAGACCTTGGAGGGACTGTGCCAGACAGAAGGATCCACTGGGCAGGGATAGAGTGGAGAGCATAGATCTGGCAGAGGGATTTCTGGTAATGCTGAGCAGTCTGCACTGTGTGGACTTCATTGAGGACAAACCTAGGAATAGTTATCCTCAGGTGGGCCACTTGGATGAGTTGGGAAAAGCAGGCTGTCTGAGTGTGTTTGACAGTGGTCAGGAGGATGGACTTCTCAGCATCTATCTGTTTGGTCTGGGAAGTGAAGACTGCATAGGGGATGCCATAGTTCAAGAGTCAGTGCTTATAATCCTGGAGGAGAGAGATGAAGGGGAGGATAAAGATACTGAGAGAGGATGAGTTGAGAAGTGCAGAGATGAGAGGAACTATTATCTTGCTACTACCAGTGGAGAGGATCACAACATTGTTGATGAGACTAGTGGTGGCCAGGACAGCATCATATTGAGTGTCTGATGTCCATGTAGCAGTGGGATCTTTGAGTAGAGTCCAAAGAAGCTCCAAGCATCATGTTTCCAGCTTGAGAAGTTTCTAACAACAAGGAGAGACATGTGAGTTGGGTTGCCAAGGGATTTAGATAAATGTGAAACATATAGCTTCCTCTGATTTGCCTAGTGGCCATGAGGAGAGAAGACAGGCAAGTGGAGTAGGGCAACATAGTGTTTGAGAAGGGGGAGTATGGGGCAGTGGTGTAATAGAGGGGGTGTTAGTTATCAATGACTTGCTGAGTAGCTATGTGAAAGAAAAAAAAAAGCTGTTGTCAACAGGGATTTAATAGCTCAGAGGACAGGAACACATACTGTGCATAGTTGTTCAACTGCCCCTTCAAGGTGGTCAAGGAGCATGGTTGGCTGGGGTGGTACTGGAATTGGTGCCTTGATATCCTCTTTGGGCAGGTACTCCAGATACATTTCAGGAGAGGCCAAAAGAGTGTATGAAAGACAGAGCCAGTCAGAGGGAAAATTCATGAAGTGTGTCCATTTGTTGGTGACTTGAAAGAATACATCCAAGAAGTCCTCACTGTGGTGAGTGAACATGTCTGGAGTGAGGCCATAAATCTGGGTTTCCATCACTCTGCTATGGCCAGCTTGAAGTGCACTGGCTGTGTTGACAGTGTCAGCTGAAATGAGGGCATTGTAATCAGGACAGTGCTTGTGGCAGATGGTGACAAAAAGCTGGCACCACCTGCTGAGGCAGATGGGGGTACCTAAGGTGAATGATGACACCTGCCTGAAGTAGTCTGAAAGGTGCTCAGTGTCATAAACCTTTTGGATGTTTGGAAAGAGGTTGTAGTGCAGGAGCTTCTGGACCAGGACATCTTTTGGGAAGATGACTGACCCATACAGCTTGGCCATGGGAATGGCAAAGACCAGGGAGTGGAAGATCATGCTACTGGTAAAGGAGTTGATTGGATGAGGGATGAGCTTCTCCTGGCCAGCATTTGCACTCATCTTGTTGTAGTGGGTTATGACAACCCAGCAATGGTGCATCTTATAAAAGCCACAGAGCTGAGAGGCAGTATTTCAATATTAGAGATAGGTGAGTTCTTTTTTTTTTTAATCAATATTTATTACAATAGACTAGCTACTACAAACAGGTGTGTGATAGCAGTCCCAAGAGCTGAAACCTAAAGAAATAGAAAAGAGAGAACAGAAAGAAGGAGAGAGAGAAAGAAAAGAAGAGGGAAGTGAGGGAGCTAGCAAAGAGACAACCAACACAGAATATATTGTACAGCTAATCAAATGGATAGAGAGATAAGAAATGAAATTGAAAAGGGTGAGAGAAGATGGAACTAGCTAGAGGCAAGTGTGGGTAGAAAGGAAAGGAAAATAACCCTTTAGTGAATGTCCAGGATGCTGTATAGAGTGAGCCTCTCTCATCAAGTAAGCCATTGTGTGTTGTAATCCTCAAAAGTGACTGAGAGACAGGTGAGTTCAGTTCTATATGCAGGGGCCCCAGCAAGAAGCTCAATAAGCATTGAAAAATGAAGCTAGAGATCACAGAACTGTCTGTACCAGAGCTGCAGGTGAAGAATGTCCTACATAGGGTCACTAGTCTTGGGGTGGAAGCCCTTGGTGAACTGGCAGGACAGAGACAGGCCTTCAAGGATGGTCTCTATGAGACCATGTTTGTATTTCCCAAGAAATAAGTTTCTGGAGTTGACAAGGAAGCAGTGGCCTGGAGTGTCATCAGTAGGGTTGTCTTCAATGCAATCTGTGGGGGCTATAAAGTGGCATCCAAGGAAAATGTCATTGACCATGAATTGGTAGGTT